>QOCX01001093.1:0-48758 GCA_005959815.1 Sarcophaga bullata | reverse complement strand
TAGGGGCCATGCCTTTAATGCGTTGGAAGAAACACATCCTAGAGCAAGTAAAATATAAGAAATTTTTGACGGCCGTTGAATAAAGTAAGAAAATCTAATGCAACTAATCTGCTTTGCGACCATCAAGCTTGAATATTGATGGATGCGAGACTGGCGATAAAGGACAAAGAAGTGTAAAGAAATCTGATAAAACTTATATGTTTTCTGACAGTCAAGCTCGATGATTGATGGATGCAAGACTGGCAATAAGGGATAAAGAAATTCGCGAGATGCAAGTGGCTATGCCTTTAAAGCATTGGAAGAAATACAGCCAAGAACGAGCAAAATATATCAAATGGCTGACAGCCTTTGAAAAGAGTAAGGCAATCTAATGCAACTAATCTGCTTTGCAACCATCAAGCTTGATGATTGATGGATGCAAGGTTGGCGATAAGGGATAAAGAAATTCGCGAGATGCTAGTGGCCAAGCCTTTTTAGAATTGGAAGAAACACAGCCAAGAGCAAGCAAAATATATCAAATGGCTAACAGCCTTTGAAAAGACTAAGGAAATCTGATGCAACTAATCTGCTTTCTGACAGTCAAGCTTGATGATTGATGAATTCGAGATTGGCGATAAGGGGGAAAAAAAGATGTGTTATTAAATGGGAGAATGCCATTGGAAGAAACATAGCCAAGAGCGAGCAAAATATATCAAATTGCTGACAGCCGTTGAAGAACGTAAGAAACTCTATTGCCTTTCAATCGTCAAGCTTGAAATCCACACCAAACACTGACTTTTATGTGTTGCATTGGACACGCTTAGGACTCATGTGCATGGCCAGCTTCCTCAAAGATTTGCTAGCAAGAATAGTCAAAGGAAATATAAGCCTTAAGGCTTCTTGCGGCCACAAAATCAATCGTAGTTATAGCAATGGAACTGTGTTCATTGCCATTAACCCCAACTACCTAGGCTGCAAATGTATTAAGGTGTAGTATGGGGGCATACATTATTTATTAATATTCACTTGAGCTAAAGAATCCCGCAGCTCCCATTTAACTTGTACACTCAAGCCATTCAAATTATCAATTCAAATCAAATACGTATGGAAACTGTTTTAAATATTCATTGACATTGTGCCCGAAAAAGAAAGACGAAAACTCAAGTTATTCTTTCACTCACATGCTATTGCTGCAGATGTCATCTGAAAAGAAACACAATTCCAGGGATTTCATGGAATTTTAAATTTTTAATAAATCGTCTCTCGTATAATACGTTCAACATTCAACAAAAACTCTTTATGTGGCATAACGTATATACTCGTCTGTACGTAGAGGCAAGTGTAAATAGAATTGAGTTATTCAATGTATTTAAAAACGTATTCTTCTTTGGTTGTTACTTATTTAATAGACAATAAAAGACAATAAAAAAGGCAATAAAAGACAAGGAATCATGAGTCTAAAGAATACAATAATCATTCAGAAAAATCCTTACATGCTCATACGCATATACGAACACATACAATAGGGTTTATGGTGACAGAGAGAGAGAGAGAGAGACAGAGTCATCATCTCTGCTAAACAAATACTCGGCATGAACTTGATGCATGAGTTTTGATAGACTCGTTTTGACTCGTCTCTAGAGTCTGCTGCATGAATAATGGAAGTCAAAGCCAATACTGTCACATAAACGTGTATCCTTGCTACACTTTATATTTGTGTTGTTCAGTTCTTTCTTTCTTTTTCTTATTATTTGCCATTTTGTGTGGCATTAATAGTAGGAAAAGAAAGCAAAAACGTTTATAAAATATAACCATAACATCCATACATACACGCTACGTGGCATTCAACAACAAAACAATCACTTTCAGCCAATGTAAGCCACTCTCATTCACCTACACACTCCCATATTTTTTTTATTTTTTTTTTATTTTTTTTAAGGACCAAAAAAGTACAAAAACTCCTTTTGTTTGAATTCATCTTAAGGACACTAAATTTTACATGATACTCTCACTAAAGCATTGGTTATGAAAAGGAAAAAA
Organism: Sarcophaga bullata; assembly: GCA_005959815.1. Classification (NCBI taxonomy): domain Eukaryota; kingdom Metazoa; phylum Arthropoda; class Insecta; order Diptera; family Sarcophagidae; genus Sarcophaga; species Sarcophaga bullata. Next base: position 46,739 of record QOCX01001093.1, on the reverse strand, counting down.
AAGGATACTTTCTGCATAAGCCTTACATTTCCTTTGTCTAAGTGCTAAAGCCATTAGGTTCAGGTGTTTATTTTAAGGATCTGCAGCAAAATTTGAAAAAAAAAATGAAAAGGAAGGATGTCCTTTGTAACCAATACAGCTCTTGTTGAAGTTAAAACGAAAATCTCATTACAATTGTAAACAATTTCAATTACGATTTGAAGTGTAACTCTTCAAAATTTGTTTTCTTAAACAGGACACTTCCGTTTTGCACAACCCACTGTAAGAAATTACTAAAAAGGTTCAATGTCTGCTCTTATACGTAGAAGAAGATATTTTGTAATAACAACAAAAATGTTTACGCTCTAGCCTCTTACATATATACGTAGTAGGTCGTAACAAACCTTCAGTCAAGGTTGCAACCTAGTTTCTCATACCACTACGTGAGTGGCTAGACCTACAATTTAAACTCAATTCCGAACGCTAGATTTCTAAGCAATATTTCATGGCAATTTCATTTACTCTCAGAGTTTTTTGCCAGTAGTCTGCTCAGAAGAATTCAGCGAGAAATATTTTTTTATTATATTTTCATTAGATAGGAAGCGCTTAAAAGAACGCATTTCCGTTTCGAAATGGAATATTATTTCATTCACATGGCTGCTGCGGCTGGCCTCACAGTACTTTATTCGATCAAACCAATTTTCATGCAATTTTTCGAGTGTATAGAGTCGTATCACGGCCTTCAAATGCACAATTGCCTTTGGTTTGTCAGCATAACACTGTTCTTTAATGGCATTCTACAGAAAATAGTCCAACGGTGTCTAATCGCAGCTTTTTGGCAATCAATTGTCATCACCATTTCAGCTAATTAAACGACAATCAAAGGTTTGATGCAATAAATCGATTTCGAGATAAGATGTATGGCAAGTTGCATCAAACATCGTTTACATCAATACCATGAAGAGCGCATACAAAAAAAAATCTCTCTCGCTGTTTTCATATTCAAAGAAATATGGGCCAAAGACACCTCCGCTTCACAAGTCGTACCAAACAGTCACTTGTAATGTTTCGATTGACTTCTGTAAGGTCACGGGTACGTTTTCTGAGCCAGAAACAAGGCAATTTTGCTTATTAACATGTCCACCAAGATGAAAATGATCGTGCAGTTTCTCGTTGGCCTATCTAGCGAAACGAAAACAACTCGGATGATCATGCGGCTTCAACTCTTGAAGCAATTTAACATTGTGAGGCATCATAACGAAATCTTTTCGCAAAATTCGATGTAAACTGGTGTGTGAAATGCTAAATTATTTTGAACGTTGGTGTTGATGGATTCTCACGAACACTCTCAGCTACAGCTTCGATATTTTCTGGTGTATGCACTGTACGAGCACGCTCACTGCTTGGCTTATCAACAATGAAAGCAGTTTCACGAACTTAAGCAATAAACTTGCATTTACCGGGCACTGTTGCTGCTTATCTGTGACCAAATTTTGTATGGAATTTTCGTGCGATTTCCGACCAATTTTGTCTGGTTGGAAATAAATTTCCAATAAATTCCAATGTTGCTCAAGCCTAAATCGTTTCATTACGTTCAGTGGAGATAACATACTGAATTGTGGGACAGAATAGGACAACAGAAGTATTGTCAGATTCGAAATAACCGTTAAGTTAAATTTAAACCAATAGATGGCTTATCCTATAGATTGCAGATAAAGTGTGTATTACACTTTGTGAATAAATAATTACGGGCATAATATTAGCACAGGTCCATGGATATTGTGCTGGTTTTAAAATTTAAACTTCAGTGCTGTATACCTACTCCGTTTACTTTACTGTTGCTACTGGTTTTAACTAAGAAAATCAACAATTCTTTAACCAAACAATACTTAACTAAGAAAAAAATACGAATAAAACAGTCATGAAAGTAAATTAAAGAAACGTTTTGTTAAAAAGTCATAAAGGAAGTTGAATTGTAAAAACCATCATCATAATTATTATTTGAAACTTTGTATGACGATTGTGTGTGCATGTGATAAAATATTTACACATTAAATATGCCAATAAATGTTCATCATGATTTATCATTGATGGCGATGATAATGAAACTTTGTAAAGCCTGTTCAAGTAGAAAGGAAACGTAATAATAAAGACTCTTGAAAGAAAAATCGAAAAAAAAAATTCTGATTACTTAGCACCCCTGACTTGCCTGGTTGCAAGTTGTTTGAGTTGTTAAAAGAGCAGCTCAGACATTAAGCGGCCCAACGACTGAGTTATGAAAATGTTATTATTTATAGTAAATAAAGATTATAAAAAAAAAAACATAAAAAATAAATTGATAAACGTATAAGAAATAAAATTAATGTAGTGAATAGAATAATGATAAAGATAAATGTCGAATAATAGAAATAAATAGAATGTAATAGTGTTATAAGAAAACAATAATAAAATGTTAATTACATTCTACAACTCATTTATCAGAGGAGAGGAGAAATTTAATTATCATCACACATTCAAAAACTCTAGAACACCAAAGAATGAAACAAAAATAAGGTTACAAACAAAAAATCAAATCACTTAAAAATGAGATTAACTTAATACAGTACAAATAGGAATTATCAAAAAATGACAAAAATACATAACAATACAACCAACAACAAAAATAAACAAAAAACAACAACAAGTATAAATAAAAATAACAAAATAAATAAATATATTATTAGGAAAAATAAATTTGAAATTAAACTCAAAATTAGAAAAATCACAATCGTAATAATTGTTGAACAACAATATAATTTAAACCCACCGGATCTGAGAAAAAAAAAACCAACAAGAAAAACCTCTTTTTATATAAACACACAATTGAACGTTATATCATATTTTAAATAAACAGTATATAACCTACAGTCCAATGAGTACAATGAATTTATTATATCATAGTGTTTGCAACAAAGTCATAGTATTGGATTAGTATTTGAAGTCGGCTTAGCTAGCAGGCAGTGTGTTGGCTTATTACACATAAGACTTCGTTTCAAAACCCCAGATCAAACATTCAACAAAATGAAGTACGAAAAATATTTCTTCGGCACTTGTTCTCAGCAACTTTTTCGTTGTAGGGGATATGACGTCAGTTCAACAGAAATTCCTCTGTCGTTTGGAATCCTTTTTAAACTGTAGGACCCGCCAACTATGTATAAAATAAACATAATAGAAGAAGAAATATTATAACAACAACAAAAATGTTTACGCTCTAGCCTCTTACATATATACGTAGTAGGTCGTAACAAACCTTCAGTCAAGGTTGCAACCTAGTTTCTCATATCACTACGTGAGTGGCTAGACTTACAATTTAAACTCAATTCCGAACGCTAGATTTCTAAGAAACTTTTCATCGCCTTAGGCTAGCAGGCAGTGTGTTGGCATATTACACATAAGACCTCGGTTCAAACCTTCAGGTCAAACATCTCCAACAAAATGAAATACGAAAAAATATTTCTTCAGCGACTTCTTCTCAGCAACTTTTTCGTTGTAGGGGATATGACGTCAATTCAGCAGACAAAATATCTGTGAGTAAATAAAATTGTCATGAAAAATTGCCTCAAAAATTTGTCCTTCGGAATCGACTTGAAACTATAGGTCCCGCCACTCATGCATACAATTAACACACACAACATAAGTGAAGTGAGAAGTTAGGCTGCAGGCCTGACTGAAAGGTTATATTGATCAATTATGTATGCAGTTATATTGTGTTTGGAGCAAAGGACCAAAAAGAAAAAAAAAACCAAAAGGAGTATATAGTCCCACATACAACTTCAATTATATTGCTTTCAGCTTAAAAAATTTGTTTGATAATTAGGTTAGCTAAGCTGGCGGACTCCCCTAAAAGGATGAGACCCTACATAAGCCGGCATTTATTCCCATTGTAATATAATAAAATTTTCTTATCTCTTCTTAGTTAATGCCTCAATTAGTTCTTCAGTTCGAATTACTTCATCATTCTAGAGTACCATTTGTATCGCCGCACTTACTTAATTGGCCATTACAACCCTTTCGTTAGGATTACAGCCTAGTTTTTATGCCTCCCATGGCTGTTTGTTAATTTTATCCGTAATTGTTTACTACGAATGACATCTTTGACAAGCTATGCCAGTCATGACTATTTTATTTAGGATCAGAGAAGACTTCAAACCCCTATAACTTCAAGGAAGCAATGTCTGCCATATACACACAGGAATACGCTACCAGGAATTGCGAGAGAGAGAGAGTAGTTACCTGCTGCATGCTCTGAAATTGCAGACAGAGAAACCACACTACCTAACTGGTATCCCACATCAGGCACTTAATGTGGCTATGCAAGATAGGCCGTATATATGCGCCAATATGAGTCGGAAATTGCCTAAGTTTAGTAGTTAGTGTGTTAGGGAAAGCGCCTGCAATTCACTTAAAGGTTTGTGAAGCAAAGTGAAGTCAATTACAAAAATCTTCTGCGATTAAACAGAATTATCCTTGAGTTGTTTATTANNNCAAAATTTTTGAATTCGAGCCTCAGAAAATCCTCATGCACTCCAAGAGAAACTATTGCACTTACATCGAACAAATCTCTGCTAAAGATTTTGTGTGACGTCAGAGGGCTTTACTTGAATTGAAGACACTGAACAGCATGAAGTCCCAGTAGTCTTGGGTTATTTTATTGGTAATCAAACCACAGCGAACAAAACGAAAAAAAAAATTTTTTTTTCTTTCGACCACTTCCTCTCAGCAGACTTAAGGTGAAAACTGTGAGTGCAAATAAAACTGTCATGGAAAGAGCTGCTCAAATCTATCGTTCGGAGTCGGCTATAGGTCGTAAGTCCCGCAACTTATGAAAAAAAGCAGCACAAAATGGTTGGTATGCGAGGCTAGGTTGTAAACCAGACTAAAAGAGATGGAAGGACCAATTAAGCAAGTAAACGGCATTTATTCTGCGTACATGGTATGGCCTCTACAGGACGTCATGTCTCCTCAGTATAGCAGCAACAATCGTTAGAACAAATTATCACAAGAAATTCTGGCTAGGTTGTAAACCAGACTAAAAGAGATGGAAGGACCAATTAAGCAAGTAAACATCTCCTACAAATTGAAACATGAAGAAATTTCTTAGGCGACATTCTTTCAGCAGATTTTTGGCAGATTTCAAGAGCAGATTTCGAGGGTCAATAAAAATTGTCATGAAAAGTTTCTTAAAAATCTGTCATTCGGAATCGACTTTAAAGTGTTGGTCCCGCCACTCATGCATAAAATTAACACACACAACATATGTGCACACAACATATCGGCTTAGACCGCTTGTATTTCTTTATTTGCTTTAGTGAAACAAAAACTTTATCATTTATTTTGCTGAGAGCATCAAATTTTGTGAAAAACAATAACTTTTCCCTTCTACTTGACTTGAGTCGTCCGTCCATGGAACGGGTTAAATAACAGGCACGAGTTTTAAAATAATTTTTTGTAACAAATCGAGTCTGGAAATTTACAGAAAATCGATTAACACCACCCATCCACCTCTACCATCATTGCCATCCGTTAGACGAATGAATTGTAAAATGATTTGTTATCTTTGGCAAGCAAACAAAACAACAAAAACTCTTCTTCACTTCATTTTAATTTTATTGGGAAGGGAAGTTTGTTTATTGTTGTTGTTGTTGTTGATATTTTCTTAAATAAATATTGACTTTTCCCAAAAGTGACTGTGGCGGTGTGATATTTTATTTTGTCTGCTTCAGAAAACTTTCCATTTCTCATACTCATGCTAGACTAAGTTTTTTGCATGCCAAAGAAGTTTTTGTTGCTGTTCAGCCAACAAAACCCATTCCATTTTGAATGGAAGTCAATGCAGCATATTCCCATTAATGTCTGACATATTTTAGATTTTCAAGTATAACGCTTCTTGTTCTTCTTTTTTTATTTTTTTTTCTATTTGTTTTCCATTTTATAGTTTAGTTTTTATGGTGACTTTTTAGTTTTTTTTCTTTCCCATTTTATATCGTGCATTATGAAAATGTCAAATACAAGTTTATTATTAATCGACTTCTTAAGAAAAAAAAGGTAAAAAATTATTCCTGGTTTTTGATTTTGAGGAATTAAAGGTAAATAAAAAACTTGTTTTTAAAATATAAGAGCGTAGGTGTTTGAAAAATAAATCAAATCGTCCTTTAAATATTGAACAAAACACTGTGCTTAATGCAAATAATTCATTACAATACTTTAGTCGGGATTACAACCTACCTTCTCCTAACAACCTTATTGTGTGTGTTAATTTCATCCACATATAGGTCCCACATGTAGGTCCCTGCCTACAGCTTGCAGTTGACTCCGAATCACAGATTTTTGAGCAACTTTTCTTGGCAATTTTATTTTATTCTCAGAGCTGTTGCCGAAAGAATAATTTTTTCAAATTTTGTTTTACTCAAGATATCTTAGCTAAGCCTTGAACCTCGGTATCTTGTCTAATAAGCCATCACATTAGTAACATACAACTGTATTTTCAGTATGTGTGTGGAATCTTACATCGTCTGTAACAGTCCGTTCCGCTTTCTCTGGGTAAAGCACATCTATGATATACAATTTTCCAATGACTCGGGTGCATACATCAAATTGAATTTAATCACTAGCATAGGTTTTTTTAGCTTTAAGGACCACTTTGGTGTTGTGGCTTATTCGCCTGCATTTGCAATCTTGAGAAAATCTCACAAGAATAAGCCTAACGCCGTTAAATTGCCTGATCTCGGTGGCCAGTTCACATTACTTTTACGTGATATGACCATGCCCTCAAATCGCCCTTGTAGAGTGTCCAATATGTGGTACCCTGTGTGGCACTTAACGCCGTGTTATATCTACAGTTCATGGGTCAGGCCAAAGAAGTGGATAATCATCGATCTATTTTATGACCTATATGGCACATAATGTCGTCCTATTGAAATCAAACACTAACTTTTTGGGAATGCACTGGACTCTCTTCGATCGTCCCAAATTCGATAATTTTGTTTGTTCATTGGGCCTAATCCCGGATCATGATTTTTCAATGAAAATAAGATTCAAATGGCCATTCAGAGAACATTCATTCACTGTATCTTCAGTCCATGGGTCCATGGGTTTTATAGTACTCTCCGTTGACAGTGATGGCCTGGCTAATGCCATTTTCTAAGAACTATGTACCGAAGACACCTCCAACCGAAAATCCGTAACAAACAGTGACTTGTTCGAGACGCATTGAATATTCTTGGATCTCATGTAGATTCGTATCATCCCAAATTCAACAATTTTGTTCGTTCACTTACTCCTTAATTCACCAATGGACCTCATCGCTAAAGAGGATTTTTCTATGAAAACTAGAGTCAGTTGCGAACTGACTTTTTCAGCGAACATGCGTTCCCTTTAACTTCAATATCCGGGTCAGGTGAAAAGAAGTTGGTTGTTAACTATCTATCGTGCTAGTCGTTGACAGTGATGGTTTGGTTAATGTTATTTTCAAAGAAGTATGGACCTATAATGCCGCCAGGTCTAACATTGACCATTAAGTACTGATTTTTATGAAATGAAGTGAACACTCTTGGATCTTATGTGGATTGGTATCGTAGCAAATGCGATAATTTTGTTTGTTCACAATGGATGAGTGGTTAATCCAGAAATGGGTCTGAATTGGGTCTGGGATTTCTGAAGATGATTTTTCGATAAAAATTTGGGTCAGTGGTCTACTACGCTAGAAGCCACTCAGAGAACACATATTGTGTGGGTGGTCATTTGTTTTCTGTTCCTGTGTGAGTTGAAATTTGGAGACCCAAATCACGACGAAAAATTCACCAAGTTGTAGTTTACGAAAGGCCAAGTTCTAGTGAATGACAGAACTTCAATTGCCTTAGATTCTATTGCACACTTTCACGCAAAGCACAAATATGTTAGACAGTCCTTAGGCGTTATCCATATACGGCTGTTATTCGTTAATATACTGAACCAGTGGATAAAATTTTCTGCAAGATCTTACAAATCATCCTGTTGATAGGATGATTATACAGACATACATAGTTGGTCCTTACAATTCTTCAGTCAGGATTATGACCCTGTCTTCTCACATCACTTATGTTGTGTGTGTTAATTTTTATACGTAAGTGGCGGGACATGCAGTTTGAAGTCGATTCCGAATGACAGATTTTTGAGAAACTTTTTCATGGCAATTTTTATTTCAATCTCCTAGTTTTTGCTAGAAATTTGCTGAGAGGAAGTCACCGCCGGAGAAATATTTTATCGTATTTCATTTTGTTGGAGATGTCTGACTTAGGGTTTGAACTGTGGCCTAACATCTAATAAGCCAACATACTGCCTGGTAGACTATGGCGATTTCAATAGCGCGATTATGGTAATGTTCAAATTGGGCAAAGCCCGCTGTATGTTGCCCGAACAGTGGACTCATTTTGACAAAATAATTTTATTATTTACACGTTTTGTTGAATGCTATACATACCTACATATATGGATATGTAGAATTAAGACCTAGCTTCTCACACCACTTATATTGTGTGTGATAATTTTATACAAGAATGGCGGGACCTATAGTTTAAAGTCGATGCCGAAAGACCGATTTTTGAGGAAGTTTTTCATGGCATGATTGAATACTATATCCGTGCATATTGACAGATATAATTGACAGATGTAGCTTAAACAAAATGGCCATTATTAACTGTCAAAGTTCGGTTGTCTTTGTTGGAAGACTGTATGGAGTCAAGGTTGTTTTTTAAGCAAGTGATTCATGAAAAAATTATTAATACAGCGGGTGTTTAATAATTATTTGAATTTTATTTAATTTTTGTTGTTGTTGTTGTTGTTGTTTTTTTGTTGTTTTTGTATTATTCAGTTCTATAAATAGCTTTTAAAGCTGCAACATAAATAAGAATGACGACAAAAGAACGCACAAAACTTGTCACGTTGTGTTTGAAACTTTAATTAATTGCGGTGCGGTGCGGTGCGATGGTATTCAGACATATTTGGTCAAGCTGGGGCTGGGTGGTGAAAATTTTGTACACACTTTTTGTACATTTTTACACATGTAAAGTACAACTAATAACAGAATGACGTTGATTATGATTTTTTTTTTTATTAAATTTTTTCTTTTTTTTTTGTTGTTGTTCTTTGTGTGTGAGTGTAATTATTAATTAATGTGGCTACAAAGTAGTAAAAATTTTTAAATTGTCATGCAGCCATACAGCCATACTACATAGGGCATAAAAACAATGTTTTATAAACAAATTGTTGTTGAAAAACAAAAAGTAACGAAATTAATATAAAAATCAGGTGTCAAAATGTTCTGCACATATGTACGTACAGTACATACAGTGCATATGTATGTGCATATGTGCATTTGTATGTACATATTTGGTATTCGTAGAAAATATTTTTTTTTTTATTAAATTTTATAATTTTTTTACTTTTTTTTCCAATATTTAAAGAAAATTTAATTAAATTTTCTTTTGTCTGTATGTTCTATGTGACTTAACACATGTATTCTCCATACATATCACATTTTTTTGTTGTTTTGTTTTGTAATAATTTAATAACAACAACTATTTTAAATGCTATTCTTCTTCTTTTACAACAACAACAAAAAAACTGTATCTTTTGCAAAATTAAAATTTAAAAAATCCAAAAAAAAAGAAAAAAAAAATTCTCCTGTTTTTCTGCAATTGTTATTGTTGGTGCTGGCAAGAATAAAATTGTTAACTCAGCTGCATCTGTTCGGTTTCTACATGCTTAGATAAGCATTGATAACAGAAATTATGAAAGATTGCTTTATTGGTTTGGGGTAAAAGTATACATGCTTTTGAATGCTTTGATTTTTGTTAATTGTAATGCGTTTTACCGCAGTTGCCTTAGTCTAAGAGGTTTTCTAGGTTAGAGTGGGCACACATAGCGGCCCGTTGAGATGGCACAGGTAAGTGCGGTCCCTGTATTGACCGACTTCTAGCGAACTCATCAAAGAAGTTGGTCTGCGCAGGGGCTGCACTAGTCTATTAAGTCGTATGTTAAGTTATTAGACGTGTGGCCATAGTTCAATCCCTGGGCAAGACATTTTGAACGAAATGAAATACGAAAAATAAATTTTTTCTTAGGCGGCAACTTTCCCTCAGCAGAATTCTGGCAAAAACTCTAACAATTCAACAGAATTGCCATGATAAGTTTCTCAAAAAATCTGTCGAACAAAGAATTTTCTTAGGCGGCAACTTCCTCTAAGCAAAATTATGGCAAAAACTCTGAGAGAGTGGTCTAAGAAACTAGGTCGTAATCCTGACTAAAAGCTTATAATGACTACTAACTGAGTCTGTTATTCGCACCAATATTATACGATTCGATCTCCAACTTGATATTATTCGGCGAAAGCTGTTGTAGTCTTTAAGGTCACCTAAATTAAGAGAGTAACTCTGTACAGATGGATAATGAATACATGGGTGATGTGAGAAGCTAGGTTGTAATGACTTTATTCGCACCAATATTATACGATACGGCAAATTGAGGAGTTTAATGACAAATTGTAGTCCAGTAGCTAGTATAGTAGTTGGTCTAGTAGCTAGTCTAGTAGCTAGTCTAATAGGTAGTCTACTAGCTAGTCTACTAGTTAGTCTTATAGCTAGTTTAGTAGTTATTATAGTAGCTAGTCTAGTAGCTAGTCTAGTAGCTAGTCTAGTAGGTAGTCTAGTAACTGGCCTAGTAGCTAGTCTAGTAGATAGTTTAGTAGTTAATCTAGTAGCTAGTCTAGTAGCTAGTCTAGTAGCTAGTCTAGTAGCTAGTCTAGTAGCTAGTCTAGTAGCTAGTATGAAGAGTAGATAGTTTAGTAGTTAATCTAGTAGCTAGTCTAGTAGCTAGTCTAATAGGTAGATTAGTAGCTAATCTAGTAGCTAGTCTAGTAGCTAGTCTAATAGCTAGTCTAGTAGCTAATAAGGTTCGAGAACATGTTTCAAAACTTAGCTGAAACATTTCGAACAAAACAAAGTGTGGGGAAAAATATTTCTTTCGGCGAGGCCACCTTTCTGCAGTATTCTGGTAAAAACTATCTGAGAGTTCAATAGAATTTCCATGAAATGTTTCTCAAAAAATCTGAAGTCGACTTTAAACTGTAGGGTCCTTAACACACTCAACATGGGAGATATGAGAAGCTAGGTTGTAGTCTCGACTAAGAGTAAGTAAAGACACTTCCAATGCAGATGTGAAATAATACTTCCCTTACCCAAAAGTATCTAAAAATAAATGAAAATTTCTATGAACTCTCCTGAACGATTGATAGTGCTGTGTGAACATTCCATTCATACCATGGGATAAGATATTTGAAACTTTTCAAGTATGTATCCATAAACTAAACTAAAGTAACTTATTTAGTTTAAATATCTTCGTTAAGAAAACGGCATCCATTATAAAGCATCAACTACAGCAGTAGCATTGGCAAAAAAAATTTTTGCCCAAAAAAAAAAAAATGAAAAACTCAAGAAATTTTCAATCCTACTCAACCATTTTGCTTGAGTTGATTACCACTGTGTAAGTACAACTACAAGTACTTCTGGTACTTCCGTTATTCTAAAGATTGTTGCAATTTTCTTTTTCTTATTTTTTGTTGTTATTTTTGCCTTCATTTTTCCTTTAGTATTCGTAATAAATCCACTTACTTTAGAGCAATCCCTTAAGGCAGCCTTTACCAACGATTTGACAGTGAAAGTCATATTTTTGAAAAGCTTTGGGTTTGGCATTCATGGTATTTTGCGTTGCAAAATTAGTTTTTTTCTTCTAGTTTGGGGGAGAGGTTTTGTTTTGAATGGTAAGAAACGAATTATGACGTGAAAGGATATTTTTGGTTAGTATTACTGTTGTCCTTAAGTGCATGAGGGACTTACAGAGTGCATGAGTTTTTGTTAGTTAAAGGCTTTTGAAGTGCTCCAATAATATTTGAAATGTTTAAAGAAAGAGGAAAAAGTAAGTTACATGGGGTAACTATCGAAAATATTGTACCTCAGTAATGAAGCTCATTTCTTATGTGGTATTGTCTGATATTGAGCTCTGAGAACTCAGAAATGATAGTGGAAACGCTAATGTAGCTGGAAAAAGTCATTGCTTGCTAAGCATTTCAATCGGTAGTTGGTGTAATTGGGCATTTTTGTTTTATTCTAATTCAAGGTAAACGCCTCCTGATGCGTTTAGGGGCATGAATTCAAAGAACCAATTTTTTTTTTAAGAAATTTCCTTGGAAATACAACAAAGTTATCTTCTTAAATATTTTAACTTTATTTCTCTGTTACATTCCTTGTTTTAATTCAAGTTTAAACAGCTCAAATACAAATGCAAAATAATCCCCGCGATGAAATGCTTTTAACACTTGCCATAAATCATACGCGCGTGAATATCCGTTTTCTGACATTTCCTTTACAGATTATATTCGAGGATTTATGATTTCCATTCCCGTTCATTAAACCCTTCTTAAATCATAATGACCAACACATTACCCAAACTGTTGCCTGTAATTGATTCTTTTGTTTTGATTTTTTTTTTGTTATTCCCTTTCAACACATTTCGCTGAATTGTTTTACTTTTTTTGTTTTGTTTTTTGGACTTCATAATCAAAATAACCAACAATGTAGGATTAAAGAAAAGTTTTGTAATTTGTGGCTTTCAATGGGTAATGCTTGATAAAATGTATAAAAACCCTAAAGGTCGCATCGTGTAAATGAAGTCATTATACAAACTGAAGTCGTCGTAGTCTAGTAGGTAGTGTGTTGGCTTATTATACTTAAGGCCATGGTTCAAACCTCAGGTCCTCTCAGCATATTTTTGGCAAAAATTCTTTCGTTGTAGGGGATATGACGTCATAGATTTTTTCATGTCAATAACAACACTACAATCCCAGCAGACGAAAAACTCTGTAAGAAAATAAAATTGCCATGAAAAAGTCTCTTAAAACTCTGTCGTCATGTATTAAATTAACACTCACAGCATTGGTGGTGCGAGAAGCTAGGTGGTAATCTTAGCTGAAGGGTTGTAATGATGAATTATGTTATGGATGTTGTTGGTATGTTTTATAGGTATGATAATAATTGTTTTATTCTTTTAAAAAGAGTAGGGTATTGCTTATTGAGTTATTATTTGAAAAACATATTTTTTTATGGCCAGACCAGAAGTCATAAACGCACCAGAAGTCATAAATTAAAAAGAAAAAAAATTATGTTCAAATAATATGTGTTTTGTTGGAGATGATGACGTTGGGACATATGCTGTGCTTAGAATTATTTATAATTCTTAAAATTATTTATTAAATGAATGCCAACCAAAATATTTAATGCTTAATTTGCATAAACATTCTCAGTTTGAAAGACAAAATTTTGTTAAGAAAAAGTGTGTTCAAAAGTGTGTCCCACTATCAATTGCTTTTAAGAGCTTTAAGTGTTAGGAAATCAACAATGTTTCGAGCTCTGCATTTAATTAATTTTAAAATTATTAACTATTTAAATCATTTAAATAATTACTTATAAAGTGTTTAATGCCGTTGTTAATTATTGATTTTTGATTTCATAATTGAAAATTTCTTTGAATTTTTTGATCAATAATTTCCAAGAAATTTATGAAAATCAAAACGAATTCAATATTCCTAGCATAACCTATGTTAAGTATTGTATAAGTATTCATAAATGAAAAGCAAAATATTATGAATAATTAAAAAATATATTTAAAAAAATGACATTTAAAGTGTAAAAAAAAATATTTACAAAATACGGTCGTTTGGAACAAGTTGCAGTCGTCTGTGTAAGGTACCAGTTTACAGTAATGACTCCTACAGCGATTCTAGTGTGTTGCTGCGGAATTTGAGCAGAATTATTGTGTATCCTTTTCCATCCTATACTTACTTCCTTACCGAATTGGTCATTAACAACTCGACCAACGGATTTCAACCTGCCTTAATACAACCTTTTAGGCGCCTCTGCTACTTGCACGCTTTCGCCAGTTGGTTCCACCAAAGGATGAGAGTTCTTCTTTGATTTGATTCTACCAACGCAAACAAGGTCATTTCCTTCGCCAACGTTCGCAAATTCTCGCATTAAATACCAATCTCTCCATTCGAACGACATAGCCAGGACAATGTTGTGAATAAAACTCTGTACTGAGAAAAATATTGTGTGAGTTTTTGTTGTAGTTGTGTTATACCTGGGCAGCTCCTCTAATCTGTAGATGTAGATGTAGATGTATTTTGTACTGCTCTTCCATCTAGTTAATATACCAGTAGCCATCTAAAACCATTCTAGAGATTAACCTCATGCATTTTCATTCGAACGACATGGCCGAGCTGCTCTGCACAACGTCTATGTCGTTGAGAAGCTCATTGTTGAATCGGATATGGAAATCATCGACAACACTCACTGGACCGAAGATTTTTCTCTCGAATACTTTCAAGGCTGCTGTATCTGTGCTCAATAGTGTCCATGCTTCTGCACCCATAAAGAAGCGCGGGACATTGCTTTAGAACAGGTCATAAGCTTTAGTGGAGCTTATTACCACATCGTTCATCCAATGTTCTGAGCGAAACTTTTAAATGAGAAAAAATGGCCTGTAAATTTTGGTTGTAATTGTGCTACGTTTGGCCAGCACTTCTAATCTGTTGATCAGTAAACATATAATGCAAATGTCGTACTGCCCCCCATCTGTGAATATTACCTCCTGCCACACGGCTCCCTGAAGCTTGGAGCAATACTCAAATTTATGTTCAGAGAAGTTGATGAGGTGTACCATACCATATGCCCGTACTTTCATTTTAGAAATGTTTGCTCAAGTAGTTTACGATTCCAAAGATTCGTAACTTTAAAGTACTTGATAATCGTTGCTATCCAGTCGTAATTTGCTTGACCTCTACAATAAAGGTGTACGGATGAATGTGTAGAATTGTCTCCAGCTAAACTTTTGTATAAACCAGCTCAAAAATGTGTCAAAATGTGAGTCAAAAACATTAAATACGTAGTCAATGAATGCAGGCCAATGAGTTTAGAATGAAGCCATAGTCTAGTATATAGAATGTTGGCTTGTTAGACATGAGTCCATGGTACAAACCCCAGGTCTGTTTCTAGAAAAATCTGTCGTTCGGAGTCGACTTTAAACTGTAGGTCCTGGCTCTAACGTATACAATTAGCGTGCACTACATAAGTTTTGTGATCAATTAGGTAATGATCAATTAAGTAATGACCAATTGCATAAAGACCTATTACGTAAGGACCAATTACGTAAGGACCAATTACGTAATTACCAATTACGTAAGGACCAATTACGTATTACCAATTACGGTAAGGCCAATTTAGCGTTTAAGGACCAATTACGAAGGACCAATTACGTAAGGACTAATTACGTAAGGACCAATTACATAAGGACCAATTACGTAAGGACCAATTACGTAAGGACCAATTACGTAAGGACCGATTACGTAAGAACCAATTACGTAAGGACCAATTACGTAAGGATCAATTACGTAAGGACCAATTAAGTAAGGACCAATTACGTAAGGACCAATTACGTAAGGACCAATTACGTAATGACCAATTATGTAATTGATCATTTATGTGGTTCCAACATCACACAGATAGATATTCGGTACTAGCAATTTGATATCGTTAGAATTTTTCTTGTGAAGTTAAGAAATGTCTTTATATATGCCAATATGCCTCCAAAAACAATTGACAATTGACAGAATGTTACACTTAACAGTGAAACCAAAGTTGATGTACAACTTTTAATGTCAGTTGCAGTTGGATAAGGTGTGGTCTTATAATTTAAATCAATTTTATACGTTGCGGCTACACAATTATTCGTTTTTTACCACAAACTTTCTTTGTTTTCTTTATTTATTGTGGGGAATTAAAAATAGGCACTAATCTGGGTCCTATTTGTTTTTGGTTATTTTGGTAAATAAGATTTTGTGAAAGAAATAATAACGAATTAAATCTATAAGCGTGTTAAAACAATGAAGCGTGACCTTAATTGCCTTGGTAACTTCATAAGGAATAAGCGAACTCTCTTTCAATCTGATTTGCATTGATTTTTTTTTCTAAAAACACTACGTAAGATAAGCAATGGGGGTGTTGTATTTGAATATCAATTATTATTTTGTTTTTGTTTTTCTTGTTTTTTTTTTGTTTTTCTTGTTATGATATTATAAATAAATAAATAAGATTGTATTGTATTGTGTTATTTCTGTTACTTCTTTAAATATAAAATTAATATTTTGATCACGTTTCTTATCTCTGTCTACTAGTCTCTGGGGGGTGGCAAATGATAGACACAATTATGGGATAATTTTTGTTTGTAAGAAAGTACTTCCTTTGAAGTGAATGAAATTCTCACACAGAGTTTGGAAAAAAAAAAATAAAAAATTAAAGAGAGAAGACCTTGTGAAAAATTTTTTTGTTATTTTTATTGCCGGAACCTTATAAAGACATGGCATTAATAAATAAATTATTAATAAAAAAAAAAAAAAAAACAAAAACAACACCGACATAATAACAAACATTTGCTTTAAAATTGAATTATGGACATAAACAGGCGCCTCTGGTTATATTAACATTCGTTTGCTTTTGAAAACAAACAAAATTGAATTGAATTTCTAAGAAAACTAGAAAATTCTATTCAAAATTAAATTCTTATTCTTATTGCACGTATACAACAATACAGACATTGTTATTAACATAATAAAACATACGAAATTCGGAAATAAGAGGAAACATAACCCCTCGGCCCCACCAAAAATAAAAAGAGGAAGAGATAGACAAACTCAATCCAAGTATCATCAAAATTATTGTTTCTTCCTCTACTGCTGAAGTCGCCACAGTCTAGTAAGTACTGTGTTTGCTTATTAGACATAAGGCCTCGGTTCCAATCCCAGACATCTCCATTAAAACGAAATCTGAAATATTTCTTAGGCAATTGTCTACCAGCAGATTTCTCGCAAAAACTCTTTCGTTGTAGGGGATATGACGTCAAAGATATTTTCATTTCAATAACAATCCAATTCAGCAGACAAAAAATCTGTAAGTAAATGAAATTTCCTTGAAAAATTTGCTCAAAACTCTGTCGTTCTGAAACGACTTTAAACTGTAGGTCCCCGCCACTCATGTATACAAATTAACACACAATGAAATGCCAGGTCGTAATCCTGTCTGAACGCATGTATTGATTAATTATGTAGGTATGTAATACTGGAACTATTCCAAGCTTTTTAGGTTAGGTTAGCATGTAGCTTGCCTTTCACAAGCCAGTTCACTCTGTAGCCCATATGGCACATTGTGTTACACAGTGTGAGGTAAGCCTTCTTAACACGATCCGTTCTTAACACGATCCGTTAGGTTTGAACCACCACGACTTCCAGATGAAACCAGCAAGTTTCCTTAGTATCACGTGCCACCACCACCAGGCCCGGAACTTCAAACCTTCTGGCACTCAAAAACCAATGACGTCTGTTTTGAGGTGTATGGCACTCACACGAAAGGTGTTGCAACGATTTCGTTTCTCTCATATACTGGCAGTTGTTGCAAGAATCCCAGTGGAACAGATCAAGTTTGTCCACGAAACTGCCAATAGCGCAGTGTCTCTTTAGAATTCTGGTTAGAATGCGAACCGTTATCTTGTCAAATTTAAGTAGTTTCCTGTTTTCCTGCTGTCCACTGCTGGACTAGCAGTTTTGAAATTTGGCAACCAGGTTTGTTGAATTTTATGTTACTTTTTCCAATTTTAAGAAAGTATTCTCGTAGGGTCCCCTACATCCACTCAATCGTCTTCTTCTAAGACATGTGCGATCTGTATAGTGACAGTTCCCTTTTATTCAACACTGGTCCGGAACTCAACAGAAGTGAGAGTTGTGTCGACATGTACGGTGTAGAGAGCATATGCAACTACTAGCGCCTTTTGATTTGACAAGTAGGGCTCCCAGTGCGTAATGCTCATTATTGCAGGGGTCATATGGATTACAATGTTGCCTGAAAGGTAGCCAGAGACGTTTCTGCTGAGACTACTTTAGTGTATGTAAGGCGGTGTCGTCTGTATATGTTGCCTTTTGTACCAGAGTTGTCCATTAACGTCTGACGGAGGCTGATATCAATGAGAACTATTGGATCTACAATCCGTAGAAGAACTGTTTGCATTGCGTCCCTGGCTAAATACATTTTAAGGTTTAAAGGTGTGAAACCTAGTAATTGTACAGAATACGAGAGGTAAGCCTGGGATGTCTTCGTTCCCAATTTTAGTACTAGATTCCCCTGCTAATGGATAAGAGGATATCCATGAGAAGCTTGAAAGCTTGAAGAATGAAACTACGCCAACAGATTTCACGTTTTACTCGAAGATGAACTGGGGAATGGCCGTTAAAGACTGGGGCTGTCATAGGGTCATAGGAGGGTCATAGGATTGTGGTACTCGATATCTTTGGGATTTCTTGAGCTGACTGTCTATTAGACTCCATTTTTAAGAAAAATTTATTTTCTGTCTTTAGGCTCGACTAACTTGAACTGTTCCCCTCTCATCCAAATAACAAACCTTGTTTATTTTACAATGCACATCCCTCCTTCCTAGTTATCATAGCATAGGGAATTTAAATTCAAAATTAATCGAATTCCTCCCATCTTTAAGGTTTAAAGCGTGACTATGTTTTACTTTTTTCAAATGCTTTTCCTATTTAAAGCAAATGCCCTATTGAAGCCCTATTCCCCCCTGTACATTTTCACAATTTGGAAATAATTTTCAATTTGAATTTTTGTTGTCAAAAAGTCATCAAACTGAACTTCATTTATGCAAATAGAAATTAAAATTTAAGTTCATTGCACCTAATGAACCGAAACGATTTTTCATTTGAAATATTTTGTAAGAAATTCATTAAAGCGTTACCATGAAATATAGTGTCAGTCACACGTTTTGCAAAAGAAAAAAGGTCTCCAGAATTTCATAGAAATTGCAAAACCATTCACATAAGATTACAAATTCGTTTACAGTGGGTGACGAAAAGCTCAAGCAAGGCATTCTTCGATACAATCTTTCATTTTTTCTTTTAATAAATGATATGAAATACATGACAGTTTTCCACTAAACGGATAACCCGTTACAATAATCTAAATAAGAGTTCTTCCTGGATTAACTGTATTCTGAGAGTAAAATTTAGTTTGAATTCCTTATCAAGCAATTTTTTTTTGTCAACGACTGTATAGCTGCCGGAGTAATGAACTCAAATTACAAAAGCAAAAATAAAAAAATTATTTTGATTAAGGAGTGCCCATGAAAAAAATTAGTCATACTTTTAGTTTCACATCTTTTCTAGTGATTGAAAGAAATTATTGACAAAACTTTGCTGTCTTAAATCAAATGAAATGCAATGCAAATGTGCTTCGTATGCAAAAACCCACCAAAACTCAAGTTGACAGGTACTTACCAAGAAAATATTTTACGGGCTATTGAAAATACAAAAAGTTTTTAAGTTTGGAACGACAATGGCAATGGGAAAAGAAAAAAGTAAAGATTTGCCGACCCTAGTAAATTTTGTAAAATAACTGGGATATCGCGCAGATACAGTCAAAGTAAAAATCTACAAACAATGCTCTCTGTAGACATTTTTCCCGGTGATTTTCATCAAATTGAAACAGGTTTTATAGAGTTTAAGACTGTTACAATTAAGAATGTTAGAAGACGAAAGCGAATGTAAAAAAATTCCCATACTCCTCTGTATGTAGACTTTTTTCTTTGACTGTAGACACTTACTTGTTGCGGACCAATAAATTATTGGATCTCTCTGACACCAAAGCTAATTTCTTGATCAAATCGATACATGGCGCAGATGCCGCGGGCTCTTATTGTTACACGAGTGTTTCTAAATATAGAGAGTGAAGATGTAACGTCCAGTTATCGGATCAGAATACGGTTGTAGTACGTGCATTCAGTGCTAATTTGATAAACTTGGCATATAAGAATTTAAATATCTCCCGTGATTGTCAAATGACAATAAATACTATAGCTTGTAGCGCTACCGGAACAAACATTGCCCTGGAATGTAAGTCAATTAACAGTCACTACATTCCCGGCAGCCTACTCATCGAACTAATCGGAATCGATTAGATATCGAAAATAATAATGCGTATAATCTGTCTTATGAGTAAGAGTATTACATGCTTACATAAAAAATTAGTCATAACAACCCTTAAATCTGGATAACGACCTAGCTTCTCACACTATTTATGTTGTGTGCATTACTTTTTACACGAGAGTATCGTTGAAAGTCGACTCTGAACGCCAAATTTTTGAAAAACTTTTCCATGGCAATTTAATTTTATTCTCACGGTTTTTGCCAGAAATCTGTTACAGGGAGTGTCCGGAGAAATAATTTTCTTCATAGTTTCGTTTCGTTCAAGATGTCTGACCTGGGGTTTGAACCGCATCCTCACGTCTAATAAGCCAACACACTACCTAGTTGACTATGGCGACTTCTTGAAGTAATAAAGAACATAAACTTGGGTCAACTAATGCCTTAGAGCACATTGAAATATTTACTGAAGAAGTGGTCGTAAACGTCGCTTCGGTTATGGTGGAGCAATGACACACACGGAGGAAGCTAGAAGCTCTGGTGAACTCTGCGAAGGGAATATTATGAACATTTTGAGGCAAAATAAAGACAACTTGCGTACGTTAACAAGCGATATACACCGCCTTAGATATACAGTGAACGTCAAAAGTAACTGTACGCTATGGATAAAATTCTAAGAATCACCAACTTCAACTTTTACAACTTAAGGAGAGTGCCCGAAAAAATTACACAATTTTTCGAAAAATTTTTTGCACTTTTTTGTTGCAATTTCAAAAACTGACCATGAAATACTTTTAAAATTAATATAACGGTAATTTCTTTTGACGCTCATTGTACATGTGAAACGAATTGGCAAGCGTTCAACATTCCTTATGTTTTTCTTTAGCTTTTATAAGTTCTTCATTGCAGTATTTTAGGGAAGACTAGGCATAACTCATCTCAGAGGGGGAGACTAAAAGAGGCTTAGGTTCTTGTAGGAGGTACAATCGGTTTGTTTTAATTATGAAAAACCACAATAACAAGCCTTCCTTTCTTAGATTAGGCGAATGCCTGTAGGCATCAGATATTGAACTTTATATGCCAAATTTTTTTACTGCACACTCCTCACACACGAGTATGATTTTTTCAATTAATATTGTAGTGAATGATGAAGTACTTCATCGTTTTGTAGGTCTTCAGCTATTTAAACATGGCACTGAAGAAGTATTTTATTTCTGTGGCGCATTTAAAGTAAGTGTGTTACGCTTCAATGAGACTTAAAAATTTCTATCAAAAAACGAAAAATTTATGACTTTTACTGTTTAAGATGTTTCTTTTTGTTTTTGTTTTTGTTGTTGTTGTTGTTGTTGTTGTTGTTGTTATTCATTAGCTCATTAGTTTGTTTCTGGTATAATGAAATCCTATCGACCGTTACATTTACGTTACATTTCATATACGAAACGAATCGGAAGTAGAAAGTGTCATGGATGCCAAATAATGCCAATATTAAGACGGGAAACTTTTTTTTTTGGGAAAGAGAAAGGCAATGACATCCAACAACTCTCGTTATGGATTTCAAATATTTTTCAAATGAAATGGTGGAGGTCATGAACATGGACTGATGGACCATTGTTATTAAATAATAAATTTGATTTGACCTTGCCTTCTTGATAAACTGACCATTAATGCCACACCAACATGATTATGGTTGCCATTATCAAACATTATCATGATGATGATAATGATAATGATAATGATGATGATGTTCGTTTTAATTTGTAATAATGTTTTGCATGAAATTTACTCACAGACATTAAATGTTCATTATGGCCACATTAACAGTTTATTTTGACCCTTTTGAATGGTATTAACAGAGTAACAGGGAGGAAGGCCTAAAGCTTCGGTTATTAGTTAAAAATAGTTAGTGTGCCATCCTTAAAGGTCTAAATTCTACTCAGACCAGTCTTTGGGTTTAAAGTGGTAGCACAATCAATATCCTCCACGAGGATTAAACATTAAAACTATCGTTCCCAGAGAAGTTAAGAACTACTGACACTGTATGACAATCTGACATCATTCATGTTGATGTTAACACTTGAAGTGGAGGATAATCTTCTCTAAATTATTAAACCCATAGAGAATGCTAAGCTTATCGGTATTTGTTCGAATAACACGGTCAAACAGTCCTTTTCTTATCCACACCATTCCAGCAGAGTCAATATTGTCTCCTGCTGTCAAGGAAGTTGAGCCTTCCTGTAAAACGAGCAGAATGGGAATCGATTTTAAAATTTAGGTTCCCTAACACTCATGTATAAAAATTAACACACAGAACATAAGCGGCGTGAGAAGCTACAGCCATGGACATTAAATTAGCAAAAAAAACTTCGTCATTAAATTTATTTTACTTTGGTCCAGAGGTTTTCAATCGAAATTAAGTCAGAATTGTGCGCCGGCCAGTCTAAAACGCGAATGTACTCTTTATAAAACCAAACCTTTACTAGTTTAGAGGTGTGTTTGTGGTCGTTATCAAAAGCATAGGGTTTCGTTTTGTTCTTTAGAGCGTCTAAAGGCTGATAACAATTTAGTTTTGCATTAATTTTCACAACTGCACCGACACCGTGCCATAAAATTTATCCCCACACCATTGTTCTTTCTCGACTGCACTTTAAGGTCCTTTGAATATAGCGTGGATTATAACTGTGTGTGCGATAACTGTAATGTTTTTTTGTTAAACAACAGCTAGATGTCATCGTGCAACTTTGCTGACCAAAACAATTGGCCTAGTTAGGATACAAATGAGAAAAAAAAATCACAATCAAACTATGCATGGATTTTGTGCTAATTTAATGTCCATGGCTGTAGGTAGTAATCTTGATTGAAGGGTTGTAATGACCAATCATGTGTGTGTTATGCATTGTATATGTATTAAATGATAATGAAGGTTTTATTTCACACGAATATCACTCTGTAATCATCCCGTAAGACAAGTATCGTAGTTATTACCCTCCTTCTGCTACTTAATTGTTTTTGTACTTAAGTTTCTATTTATTTACCTATGTATACCTACATTTTGTTTCTTTTTTCCTTTGAAGAATTGAGGCCTATTTTTCTATTTGTAAACCAAAGTAATACAAAGAATTTGTCTTCTTCATAAAACAAAACCTTGAAATTATTCAATCCATCTTGAAGTATATTTTTGCTAAAAATAAAAACGATCTTTTCTTATTCACTTTAATATTTCTTTCTATTTTTGTTTTATGCTATAATCATTATCATCAAACCACTTATTATGTGAGAATGGTGACGTTTCTACGGCATTGTTCACTATCCCCAACTATATGGCAAAGAGACTAAGAATGCAAGTATATAAACCATGGTAATGTGCAAATGTTAGATTATTAGGCCAAGTATGGTGATGTATCCTCTTTAAAAGGTTAATTTCTACTTAGGCCAGTGTTTGAAGCCCGAAGTAATGCCACAATTACTATAAAACATAAGGATTAAACATTCAAATTACCGCTCACAGAACAAATATTTCTATTGCAGCAGTTCAGTAGAGTTCGACAAAAGATGGAAAGTTAAGAACCTTTTCATGGCACTTGAAAGATAGTGAAGGATAGTCTTCTCTTCCTTTGCAGGCTTACAGGTCCTGTAAAAGTCATGCGTGGAAATACCAAATTAACTGGTAGTGATTAGTAGTCGCCGTAGTCTAGTAGGTAGTGTGTTATTGGACGTGAAGCCACTATTCGAACCCAGGGACAGACATCTCAAATAAAACAAAATATGAAAAAATGCTGTATGATTATACTGTGAAGAGATGTGTATATGTATTGTATTAGACTATCGAGAAATAGCTTGGGTGTTGTAATCGGCAAAGAGTAATTTGCCATTATAGTCTCAAAAAACATGGCTTTCAGAAAGAGATCACTTCAAGCCCGATATGTAAACTTTTTGATGGGGAAAACTTAACACTAGAAAACATACTTCAAACATGATGTCAATGTCTCTCAGAAGAAAAGAACGGATGTTTATCAAGACTGGAGGGATAGTTACACTTAATGTCATCAACCAATGAATAGGTCAGGGCAATATGGATAGAGGAGACATTATGGGGAGAACTTTTATACCTTGAGAGCAGTACAATGGACCGCTTAGTTAGAGTACTGTACTCAGAAATACAATATAAGTACCAATAATAATTTAAAGTCGCCATAGTCCAGTAGGTAGTGTATTGGGTGATTAGAAGTACGGCCATGGTTCAGACCCTAGGTCAGCCTGATGAAATTAAAAATTATTATATAAATTATTAAAAAAAAAATTTTTTTCTCATTATTTCAGTAGATTTCTGGCAAAAGGTCTGAGAGTATATAAGATTTGCCATGAAAAAGTTTCTCAAACATTTCTCGTTCAGTGTCAGTTTTTAAAATACACGCAACATAACCGAAATGAAGGGTTGTAATGGCCTATTATGTATGTATGTATGTATATATGTAATCATTCCATAGGAGAAGTATCGCATTATTTGAGCCTTAAGGCATATTTTTCTATTTATAAACCAAAATAATACAAAACCCATCGTATTGTTTGATAGAATTTGTCTTTTTTCACAAAACAAAACCTTGAAATTATTCAATCCATCTTAAGTTCTATTTTTTAAAAACGATAACGAACTTTTCTTATTCACTTCACTTTAATTTTTCTTTCTATTTTTGTTTTATGCTATAAGAGCCGTATGCTAAACCTTTTTCTTTGTTTGTTTGTATGTCAGTCAGTTCAGTTCAAACTAATAAATCATCTTTTGCATACAATTTTTTAACTCAAAAGTCATAAAAAAAATGTTGTTCTTGTTTTTGTTTATATTTTCGTTTTCGTTTTCGTTTTCTTTATTTTCTACTTCTTTTGTCCCCCCTTTTCTGTGTTTTGTTGCATGAAATTTGAGTACATTTTTTGGGAATTCAAATTTTTTTTTTCTTTTTTTTTTTTTTTTGGTTTGTTAAAAATAATAAATTCTTATGAAGAATATTTATTTAAATCCAGTTCTTCTTCTTTTTTTCTTTTCTTTTTTTTGTTTTTTTTTCTGCATATTTTTTGCTTCAATTTTCATAAATTTTTTTTGGCAGTTTTTTTCAGTTTTTGTTGTTAAAAATAATAAATTCTTATGAAGAATATTTATTTAAATCCAGTTCCTTCTTCTTTTTTCTTTTCTTTTTTTTTGTTTTTTTTTTCTGCATATTTTTTGCTTCAATTTTCATAAATTTTTTTTGGCAGTTTTTTTCAGTTTTTTATAAACAAAAGAATAAAAAGGAAGTCATAAAATTTATTAAAAAAACTAAATTTTATAATAAAAGAAGCGTTAAATAACATGAAATGAAAATCACTGCCGTGCAGTTCTTGTGAAAATAAAGACAAAGAAACCGCCATTAAATATAAATACATACAGTGGGTCACAAATGGTTTCAAACACATTTAAATGTTCAACCTAAGACATTGAATCTAAAACATCTCTAAAACATCTGATAAAAAAACCTTTTCACATACTATTGGTAGCAGTTACCATAATCTAATAGGCAGTGTCTTGGCTTATTAGATGCAAGGGCATGGTTTATACCCCTGGTCAGATGTTTGCAATAAAACGAAATATAAAGAAAATATATCTTCGGCGATGACTTCCTTTCAATAAATTTCTAAAAAAAACTATGAGAATAAAATAAATTTGCCATTGTAGTTCGGAGCCGACTTTAAACTATAGGTCCCCCAACACTCAAGTCTAAAAATTAATACACACAACGTAAGTGGTGTGAGAAACTAGGGGTTCAAACCCCAGGTGAGACATCTTTAATAAAACGAAATCTGAAAAATATTCCGTCGGTGTCTTGCTCTCAACTGACTTCTGATAAAAATTACAGGCGTGAGTATAAAATTGTCATAAAAACTTGCTTAAAAAATGTTTTCCCGCGGAGTCGAGTTTAAACTGTAAGTATAGCAACTCTTGTATAAAAAATTAGCACACCCAACATGGTTGGTGTGAGAAACTACGTCATAACCCCTGACTAAAGGCTTGTAATGTGTATATGTTTGTATGTATAATTGGTATTTATATGGTACTGCCAAGTATAGCTACTTAAGTACTCCAACTATTCGATCTTCTATTCCGCTCTTAACGTAAAAAGGGTTTCCCTATAATGTCTCCTCCATTCCTAGTGCTTTGACATACCTTGAATTATTATTCGATGACATTAAGTGTAAATAGCAGCCTAGTCTTCATAAGCACTCGATGTTTTCTCGTGAATTACATTAACGTCACGCTTAAACTATGTTTCCATGTGATATGTTTTCCCCATCAAATCATCTTCATATTGGGCTTGAAGCGATGTCTTTGCAGAAGAAATATTCTTTGACACTACAATGCCAAGGTCATCCCAAGCTATTTCTCGATAGTCTAATACAATGTCCTCATACTATACATCTCCTCATACTATAATCACATCGCATGAGTGTCATCATTAGGGGGCTTGGGAAAAGTCTCATCCTCTCACAATTCCCCTTTCGCACTAGGCATTGTAGGCCATTTGAAAATGGCAACCACAGGAAAAGTAAGTGAAAATACATACGTACAAATGTAATTGGTCACTACCACTCTTTAGTTAGAATTACGACCACAAGCCGTATCAAACAATCACTCGTAATGGGGAGGCATTGGCCTCTGTAAGACCACGTGTGGGTTTTCTAAGCCCCAAATGTGGCAATATGGCTTATTAACGTATTTACCATGCTGGAAATGAGCTTCATCAGAAAAGATTATTACACACAAACATAATTGGCCATTACAACCCCTTCAGCCAGGATTACGGCCTAGCATCTCACACCACTTATGTTGTGTGTGTTAATTTTATACATGAGTGTTAGGGGACTTACAGTTTAAGGTCGACTCCAAACGACAGATTTTTTTAAGAAACTTATCATGGCAATTTTATTTGACGCACAGAGTTTTTGCCAGAAATCTGCTGAAAGGAAGTCGCCGAAGAAATATTTTTTTTGTCTGACCGGGGATTCAAACCATGGCCTTTCGTCTAATAAGCCAATACACTACCCGCTAAACTACGGCGACTACTTGAAAAGATGATTTCTTTGGCAAAATCGACATCATCGTGCTGTTTCTCGTTGGCGTTTCTAGCGAGGCGAATACGAAGCCGATAAGGCGTCATACCGAGATCTTTTCGCACGTAAACTTGTGCTTAAAATATTCAATTCCTGAGAACGATGACGAGTTAATGTTGATGGATTCCCAAGCAAACTCTTAGCCACACCTTCAATATTCTCTCGGATGTATGCACTGTACGAACAAGCTCACTGCTTGGCTTATCAAGAATGAAAGCAGTTTCACGAACTTTGGCAATAAGCCTGCATATAACGGGCACTGTTGCTGCTTCTCTGCAACCGAATTTTGTACGACATTTTCGTGCAATTTTCAACAAAGAAAAACTGAAATTTTTTTATCGTATTTTTCTTAATCTTAACTTCAACATTTCATTACGAATTAAACATCATACAACAAATATTGAAAACATCGTGTCCTTTCCTGTAAAATTTTCTGGACCCAAACAAATAAGAGAAATTGCTTTTTAAACAAGTTGATGGTATTATCAAACCAACCATTCTATTGAAGTTTGCAAACCCTTTTTTTATTTTTTTTTCGCATTAAAAATAACTCGGCACTTGAGAATTGTCGATGAAAAGCAAAAAAGAGAAAAAATTTTTCGCAATACAAAGAAACACTCTCCAAGCAGAAAAAAATGAAAAAAAATGAAAAAATAGGATTTAATATCCACAAAAGTGTTGTTTGTTGATTTTTTGATTTATTTTCATTCTTGTCTTTCCCTTTTATTATGATTCTTTTTATTCTTTTGTTTTTGTTTAACCATAATCAACCATTTGAAAATGACCGCAAAACTGGTGAAAAATCATCATCATCACCAACAACTGACTTTTCTAGGTTAGAGTGTGATAAACGTCACTCGCTTTTGTTGTAAAGTGTTTGTGATAATTGAAACGAAATTAAATTTAAAGACGATTTCGTTTAGAATAAAGAATTTAATTTTTACAATTATCGTTGAAATCGTTAAACAGAAGAAAATTAATATTTTCCCCACAGTATCCCACCTAACTTACCTTATTGAGCATTATCTTCCTACTGCTATTCAGTTCATCAATAGAGTTTTTACATTTGGACTACTCTAATAGATCTTAAAAGGATACTTACATGCTTACTTACTTAACTGGTCTTTACAAATCCTTTAGTCAGGGTTACGACCTAGCTTCTTTGACCACCCTTATTATGTGTGTTAATTTAAACCATGAGTAGCGTCACCTACAGTTTAAACTCAATTTCGAACAGCAGATTTTTAACAAAAATTCTCAATTTTGTTTTATTCTCAGAGCTTCTGTCTCTCAGAGAAGACTGCTGAAAGAAAACCGCCAAAGAAATATTTTTCAGTTCAGTTGAGTTTTGTACGAGATATCTGAGCTAGGATTTGAACCATAAGTTCGTGTTTAATATGTCAATACGATACCTACTAGACTATAGAAACTTCGAAAATATAATCTTACTTTGTAAACAAAACCCTCAATCGACATGTTCAGTATGTGGTATTCAGGAAATTTATGTTCATTGAGTCGCCTTCAGTTCAGTTTAGTTCAGTTCAGTTGAGTTCACTTTCGAAAACGGACTGATCAAATACTATAATCACTATAACACTCCAGAGCTATCCGTTTGTTTTAACGTAGTTTCAAATATAATAACAGCAACACTTGTCTGAGCACCCGCTTTACAGGGCGTAAGCTGTCTTCAGGTCGCAACATTCCATTCATCAATTGGACAATATGAGTTAAAAATTTTGCCCTGAGATTTCTTCTTCATGTCGTCTGAAGATGATAGTTCACGTCCTCTTTAAAACTATTTGAGTAGTTGAGTGTATTTGTATATGAATAGACTTTCTTCTGAAGTCGTTTGTCTATCAGGAACAGAGGATTAACAGGCTTACAATAAAATGGAATGACCACTTGCTTTAAAGTTTGGAAGAATTGGAAGAAAATACCGCGTATTTTTCCTGTTTTAACGTTTTATTTGGTGATACCTTTTTCAAAGACGTTGTTCCTTAGATACTGAGACTCATCCAAACAATCAAGGATTTTAAAATTTCTTTTTGGTTTCTTGTGCGATTTTCATTTTAGGGTCATTATTACAACTTGCCGTTAACTAAAGGGAGGATTTAAACGGGCAGATAAATTGTTATAAGTGGACAATAAGTTAGAAGTAAACGTTAAGCTATAGGCAGGATCATTCGACCTTTAACTTTTAAAGTTAGGCTTATGTTCGTTTATTTTCAATATGATAACTTTAAATAAAAACAAAATGAGCACATACAACAAAAAATAAGCCCGACCTTGTTTAATTGAGCATTGTCATCTACATTGTTCTGACACTGCCATATTTCTCAAAAAGTTAACTTTATTTTATCATTTATCATTAGGTTGTAATAAAGAAAATAAGTTAAAGTTGACTTTAAAGTTCACTTTAGCTAAAGTTACCTTTAAATAAACCCAACTTTAACGGCAAGTTGTAACAATGGCCCTTATTATTGTTTTTTTTTAGTCTTGTTAGCATCCATTTTCAATCCAACTACATTCAATTCTAATGACGAGTCAATATGTCTTTGCTGCATAACATTAAATCGATTTGGAATTTCATATTTATTATGGATATAGGCTAAGCATTCTAATGGTTTCAGTTTACCTGATACGATACATTATTGTCGAACACCAATGCTTATATCAAATGATTCGAACATGTATGATGCAGTACCGAACATTACAACATTGTGTTCGAGGTGTTCCCAAGTTTGCTGTGCCCAGTCAAGAGGCTGGTTACTATCCTCAGGTTATTACTGTATAGTCTTAATACATGACTTAAATTACATTCTATTGCAATTACTCACTAAAAGGTTAGAAGGCCTCAAGCCACTTTGGCTTACAAAAAATTTCGGCTTCTCTTTAACTTCCCTTTCGCTGAGTATGGGAAAAAGGCTTCTGGCTCCAAGAGCGTAGTCGAAACCCTCCAACTCGCAAGCTGATATGCTTGCTCATAGCTATGAATTCCTATCTGAACTAAGGCTCCCTTCACCAATCTGATTAAGTTCCCTCAGATTATAGCATTTCATAAGAATCGAGTCCTTTGATGGCAGCCTGACAGCCAAAAATATTGAACTTACTATCCAAGTAGAATTGAGTAAGTCTTCCGATAGCATATAATTTCGCTTGTCACATGTCGTTATGGTCTCGGAATATGTATTTCATTCCGTATTAAAAACTCTTACTGCCTGCAGCAAAACCTGTCCTCGGACCATCCGTATGCCATTGAACGTGTGCTCCTTTAAAAGTGTATGTAGCTTCTGAGTTACATTAGGTATTCGCGTTACTAAACCTTGTTTGCAGTTGAAAGCCTTGATTCTATTTGTCTTAACTAGGAGACAGTAGTGGAGGAAGCTGTCAGCTATTCGGTTGGATAGCTTTTTTTTGCTATAATTTTAAGCATTGCTGCAAAACCACTAGTCCACACTATTCAGACAGCATCGCTTATTCAATATGTTTTTATTGTGCTGGTTATAGCAACGTATGCTAGACTCTCTTTCTTGGTCAACTCCGCTTGATCTGTTTTCTGATTTGTTCTGCCTACCCAAACAAGGGGCCTGATCCTTAGATGGCACTTCCAAGATGTCTCAGCAAGCCTTCTGGCATGTCTTTTTTTGTAAGATTTTGCGTATAACGGACATACATTTTGAAAAAAGTTTTAAATTTTCCCATCTTCTGTGACGTTTCATCGTCATCAAATTTCATTCATTTTCAAGCAACAGTAATTCGAATGAAAAGGCTTCTTTACTTGCAAGCATAAATTTCCAAAATTTAAACAAAATGTTTCGTTTTCTCGTTGAAAATCTAATTGACGTTCAGTCTGTTAAGTATTTAAACAGCGTAATTAGAATTTCAATTCGAATGAATTCTTAATGAACAGTTTATGAACGAAATTCAAGTGAAAGTTCTTTCGAAATGAATGTTTAAATAGCCCCCCTCCCCCGATAGTATTGATTACACAAAGTGATGGTAATTTACCAATCAGAAGATTGTTAATAAGTTGTTGTTAAAATTCCAGTTCAAATGAATACTTTCTTGGCATTTACTTGGAATAACTTTGGAGAGTTAGAAAAGCGGGGAGGGAAAAATTGTTGCAAAAAATTTTAGTAAAATGCAGAGAAAAGATAAAAGAATTTTATGTAGAGTGTAGGATTAGTTTACTAAAAGAAGGATTCATTGTGAGGATATCAAAGAGAAAAATTTTCAATGCCTTATACTACACCGGACCTATCTGGCAAAATGCTTTTGCCTCAGCAATTCCCAGAGAAGGGTGAAACTATTGAGTGTAAGATTCACTGCTCAACCGCCATGTGTTCAGCTCTTTCCAAGAATAACTGCAGTTCGTTATGTTTGGCAATATGAAGAGAGTTTACTCTTAGTCCGTGATCTCATCGGCTGACTTACCACACATTTGAAGTCGCAGTCTTCAGATTCCCTGGCATTGCAGTTGTTGACTTAGAAACTGCCTGCCACCTTGCCAACAAACGAACACAAATTTTTTGTACATAAGCACAGTGTAACTAATTCCAATCCCACATTGATTTCCCACTGCTGTGCCATACAAAACCAAATACTCGCATAACTAATGCTATCACATGTAGAGTGTATACAAAAAAAAATTTCAAAATTTCTTTGATTTTAAAATTTCTTTCTTTAATGACCTTCTTAGCAAGTGTGAACCTTTTTTTTCTTTACCTTTCCCAATGTAAAACCAATTACTGTCTATACATTAGATTGCCTTCATATCTTAAAGAGATTGTTTGAATAAAAATTTCTCTTCTTCTTCTTCTTCTTTATTTTGGATAAAGATTTACGAGTGTTTTGGTTGAAAGAAAACTGTTGAAGCCTACATTTCTTCTTTGTCACTTAAGTGTTAAGATTTATGCGGGCCACACTTTTATTTTTATTATGTGGACAATTTACTTTTCTTTCTCTCTCTCTCTCTCTCTCTCTCTCTTTCTACCTTTCTCATCACTGCATATGTTCTGGTACCCTACACTGTACCGCTTGTGAGTTAAAGACAATTTGGGGGAAATTTCTCAAAGTATTCCAAGAAGTCAACAACATTTAAGCTTTAGATTTTCGCCAGAAGATGAAATCATCAGTGGCGTGTTCGAAAATTAAGTTCCGAGGTAATATTGATTGACTATTATTGGTTATCGGGGGTATTTGGCAGTGAATGTCTTCGGAGATCATAGCCGAATTGAGAAAATGCTGGAATTTGCTGAGAAATCTTTTCAAACATCCTCCCTCAATCCACAGAAGGATGCTAGTTTCATCAATAGCGTGGAAGCTGTATTGCTTGCAAGAGAAAGTGTGACGGATACCATACTCTCTACGATCGAATGGATTGTTGGACTTTAGACAGTTTGTAAGGTGGTGGCTAATCAACCATACCATTTATATTAAAATGAGCGTCGTTCTTTTCTTGTATGCAGCTCTACATGGTATTGAGAAAGCATGGTTCTGA
This sequence comes from Sarcophaga bullata, assembly GCA_005959815.1. Classification (NCBI taxonomy): domain Eukaryota; kingdom Metazoa; phylum Arthropoda; class Insecta; order Diptera; family Sarcophagidae; genus Sarcophaga; species Sarcophaga bullata. Next base: position 14,019 of record QOCX01001093.1, on the reverse strand, counting down.
AACCGACTAAAGAAGTCAAATAATGCCTAGAAATCATAGTGAAATTTGGCTTCGATGATACATACATAACTGATCAATACAACCCTTCAGTCAGGATTAAGGCCTAGCTTCTCACAGTACTTATGTTGTGTGCGTTAATTTTTATACATGAGTGCCGGGGACCTACAGTTTAAACTTCATGTCGAGCGAGAGATATTTGAGCAACTTTTCATGGCAATTTTATTTGACGCTCAGAGTTTTTTTTTTCCAGAAATCTGCTGAGAGGAAGTCCGCGAAGAAATATCTTCAGATTTCGTTTTGTTGGAGATGTCTGACCTTAAGTTTGAACCAAATACTAACGTCTAATAAGCCAACATATCATTTAGTTGATAATGGCAACTTCTAGAACAGCTGATACTAATGGAATAAGACTGCTGTCTCCAATTAGATAGGTTGTTGATCGCTATGTTTAAGTTCCTGTAATGGTAATACAGATTCTTGATTATTCTTGATTGTTATCCAAAGATACTTTTAGAGCCATTATTACTACTTGCCGTTAACTAAATAGAGGATATTAACGGGCAGATAAATGGACAAAAAGGTAGAAGTAAGCGTTAACCTTAAGGGAGGATCATCCTGCCTTTAACTTTTAAAGTTAAGTTTATGTTTGAACTTTGAAGCTGCGTTTTTAAAAAAAAACTTGCTTAACGGAGCAGTGTTATCTACATTGCTCCGACATTGCCACTTTTTTTTTTAAACTTGACTTTATTTTATCTGTAGGCTGTAATAATGAAAAGAAGTTAAAGTTGACTTTAAAGTTCACTTTAGCTAAAGTTAACTTTAACTAAACCCAACTTTAAAGGCAAAATTGTAATAATGGCACTTAAAATCTTATTTTTTGTAGGGTACTCATGGGTCATTTCACCTCTTTTTTGTGTTAATTTTTTCTTCAATTAAAGAAATGAAATTAACGTGGGTATTATGTTCTTATTTCTACCTGCTGTGACTTGTTATCACAGTTTGTAGGAGACTTAAAAACAATAATTCTCTGAACATAAAATGAAAATATTTATGTGAACTTTTAAATCAATTTTTTGAATATGAATATGACCAGCATAATATTTCGCCTTTTTTCTATTAAATAATTGTGGGGGAGGGGGGGGGGGAATATTTTACGAGTAACAAGAGTATCGAAAGCAAAACAAATAAATTCACTTTTATTATGTAAATAAGCAGCGGCTTTTGTATAATGAAACGAAACAATAAAATTTCTTAGAATGTCTACATCAATTGTAGTTTCATTTGTTTGTTTGTTTGTTTTTTGGAATTTTAAATAAATTCCCACAAGATACTTGCATTTGTATTCAATCCTGTGAAAATTAATACAAATTTAATGGCTTCCATAATTTACAAATTATGTGTGAATGCAGTGCGGGCAGGCAAACAGCATCAAAACTATACTAGACTACGTGTGCCATGCAATAAGCTGCACAACAAAAATCTGTTGCAAGTAAAAGTCTAGACTCCAATATAACTACAAACTATACATAAAGGACGTAATTTTTCTAATTATTTACTTGCATATGATGAAACTCTAGCCCATGGTTGCTCTCGTAAGCTTGGTATACCTCTCAACAACTTTTGCAGTAGCTGCAAGAAAGGAGAGAGAACATCTTCCCATTGTCACGAAGTTTGTGAAACTTAGATGAAGAACTCTACTACTACTGGCTACTATGATCTCAATAGGCAATTGAGTAGTAGAGACATCCCTCGTACGACAAAACTAATGCTCTACAAGACACTCACCTTCCCCGCGCTTTTTTACGGCGTTGAGGCATGGACTCTATTAAGCACTGATGTAGCCCCCTTGAGAATATTCGAGAGAACAGTCCTACTTAAGATCTTCGGATCTCTGCATCCGATCTAACAGCTGTATGAGCTCCTCAACGACATAGACGTTAAGCAGCGTCACATCCAGCGAATACGCTGGCTCGGCCATGTCATTCTTATGGAGGATAATTGCGCCAGCGAGACGGGTATTTGATGCGGAGATCTGCGGAAGTCGGCGAAGAGGATGATCTTGTTCGCATTGGAAGGAAGCCCTTTCATCGATTGGTGTGACCAACTGGCGTTGTGCAGTGTATTAACATCTAGAGGCTGCGCTGACTCGGCCATGTTGTTCGTATGGATGAGGATGCTCCGGCGAGAGGGGTATTTGATGCAGGAATCTGCGGAAGTCGGGGAAAAGGACGATTTTATTTCCGTTGAAAGGAAGCCGTGTCATCGATTGGTACAGCCAAATAGCAAAGGCGCGCAAGAAGCAGATGCGAATTGAAAAAAGTGTTACGGCAAGTCGAAATCCATTAATCGGGTTGTTAATGGTGAATTAAGTAAGCAAATAAGATGAAGAACACTTGGGCACCCAGAGTTTGTGGGGACAACATGTTAAGGCAAAGGAAATGCCTGTCAAAATTTGGAATTGTTGGACGGAAGAGAACTTAATTAACTTAGCCTCTATAGACGGAGAAGATTGTTACACTCTAGCCAGTTTGTATGGTAGTGGCGTGTAGCGCTACATAATATGGAGAAAACATGGGTCTGTGACGAAATAAGTGATCGTGTCAATGGCTGCAAATTATAGTGAAGTTTGACTTCGATAACCTCCTCGAACGCATTAATCACTAAAGCAGATTTCGCTTCTTGGTCAAAAATTTCACAAAAGCAAATAGAGGCCTCTATGTTAACCTCAATTACTAAAGCGAATTTTGTTTTTCCTTCAAATATTCCAGAAAACCAAACTGGGTCCTCTGCGTAAACCTTAATCACTAAAGCGGATTTGGCTTTTCCGCCAAATATTCCACAAAAACAAATTAGGGCATGGAAGGTATTATGTTGGCGGATAGGATCGATTTTCAAATTTTATTTGAAATGCTTGTTTGAGCAGCGCGAAGAAAATTTGTTGTAGATTTTCTTATTGTTTTTCCTCAAGATTTTCCACAAACTCAGAGTCTAATTGTTACCAATAGAAGAAGGAGAAGAAAGCAAAGCAAAGAAAATTGTTACATAAACTAACATTCCTAAGAGAGATTTGAAGATTTTTCCCAACGATTTTGGGTGTGGGAATATCTTAACGAAAGGGTTACAAGGATTTTCCATTGTTATTATACAGTTATGCAGGTAAAAACGGAGAAATCAAAAACATGTTATTATACAGAGAAAGAGAGAGAGAAAGAGAAAGAAAAATTATTTTCATTGCTTGTTTGCCTGGCTGTGAAAAGATTTAAATCAACGTTGCGCCGTGCAATCCATTCTCATTTACTTAATGCCGGCACTCTTACATTAAATGTCATACGATAACTGGTGGCGGCTTGTTTTTCTTTCTCCTTCCATGGACTAATTGTGTGTGTCTGACTGTGTATTCCTTGTTGTTGTTTTTTTTTCACACTTTACGCTGACTGTTTGCATACGAAGTGCTTCTTCGTTTCAGGGACAGTTGTACTCGTATGTCTTTTGATATGTTGATTCAGGTACTGCTGCCAGCAGTTTGCTTGTTAATGACAGTAGCTGTCAACGCCGACATGTCATTAGATGTTTGCACTCATTTGTTTGCCTTTACCAGGCCTGTCTAAATAAGTGAGTGAAGGAGGGGGGAGGGGGTGTTCTAATTGTGTTAAATTCTTGTTTTCTTTTCTTTTCTTTTGTTTGGGCATGTCTAGGAATTGAAAGTTTCTTGGAATAAAATTTAAATTTATTTATAGTTTCAGTTCATTTAGTGTTGTTGTTGGTATTGTTGTTGTTGTTCTTTACTTATTTGTTTTTCTTGTGTTTGTAATTGAGGGGAAAAAATATTAGGTTTATGAAATTTAATACGTTTTGATTGGAAAGCAAAAATTCTATTCAAATGCAACCCTTTTGATAGAGTTTTAATGCCTTATGGAAAGCTAATACCTACAGTGGCTTTTGAGATCTAGCAAATGCCATTCTTGTATTGATTTAACTTGTCTTCATTACATACAAACGCTCATAAATTCATAGTCCAAAATGAAATTATGATTTCCACATAAAAGTTCCCATAAAATTTTCTTTTCACTCTGCTTGATACGGAATAGTTTCACTTCGCTAAAGGAGTCAAACTGTGCTCATCAAAGTTGAAAGCAATCAAAACTAAAGCAGAGTCATAACAAATCTTTCAGATTTCTATGTGAATATTTTATAAAATTCTTTCAAGCAAATGATTCAAATATTTGCTTTTGAATTTCATAGAAATTAATTTTGAAATTCAATCAGGGTGGTCCATATCATGACCTTTGTGCTGGCGATTTACACCATGTAAGATGTACACGGTTAATGCCACAAGCGAAGTAAAATGCAATAAAAAATTGAAATTTTCTTCCAAAGTTAAATGGCTAATTTGAAATACATGCATACATATGTACATAATGGCTCATTAGAATGCTTTAGTCAAGATTGCAACCTAGTTTCTCACAGCACTTATGTTGTGTATGTTCATTTTTATACAAGAGTGGCCGAGAACCTGCACTTTAAAATCGTCTTCGAACAACAAATTTTTGAGAAACTTTTCGTGGCAATTTCGCTCTCAGAGTTTTTGTCAGAAACCTGCTAAGAGGAAGTCGCCTTAGAAATAAATATTCTCAGTTTCGTTTTTTTTGGGTTTGAACCGTGGCCTTCTATTTAATAAGCCAACACACTACCTACTAGACTACAACAAAGTGTAAATCTGCTCAAAACGAAGATTAAAAATTGAACGCTTTATGTTCCCCGCTTGCTCCTATAATTATCATAGGTACTCGACTTGTGAGCCACAGTTTAATCAATCTATTTCACTCAAGCTTTCCCTCCTAGTCTGAGCAAGACTTTGGAATTATGTCGACGCGGGGTTTTTGTAACCCTGATGTTTTGCCTGCGGTATTCCTATTTTTCATATTCGTCTCGTTATATTTCTTTTTATTGGCGTGTAGAGGACTGGTAGTATTGAAAACTGCTGGTTGTCAACGCGAACAACATCTCGCACAGCATCTGCTATGCACCCAAGACAGGTTTCAAGCATGTTTTCTGTGGACTCATTCTTTACAATACAGAATCCATATATTGATTTCGAGAAGATCCCCCTTCGAAATAGGCGCTCTTTCAGTCTATAGTGCTCTCTTAATAATCTCAGATTTTTCCCGGATAGTCTCATGTATGACCCTCTAACCTCTCTCTCTATCTTCTCTTTCGTCGTGTGTAGTCTCTAAAATTCATCTTCTAACTCCACAGATAGCTTCTCACCGTATGGCGGGAAGTACCCTCCCCCTTAATCACAAGTTAATTTCCCTGCTCATTGCCATGAAATGCCACATAATCTGTTAGCCATCCGAGTTTTGCCATATTTTCGCTACCTAGCAATTACAGCTTTGCTCTTTAGTTCAATACTATTTTCGAGTTAAATTTATAAGAGCTGAGTGCTCGAATGGAAGGCCAGACTGTGAGATAGCATTTCCGTCCTTTGCCCTGAATGTCCAGTTTGAATTAGGCACATTTTCCGGTATTGTAGACTTCTGCTTGGAAAATATCAATGATTTTCTCCATACGCTACGGAACTAACAATTTTTGACATGTTACTTGGCGTAGGTGTACCGATTGCCTATGCGATTGCCTATGGATACGTGCAATATTATTAGATTCTGCTTGGAAACTCAGTATCATTTCTATCCTTAAATTGCATGATCATTTATCGCAGTATAGGGGGATTTATATGGGCCGCTGTCCTTCTGGTAGTCATGCCGAAAAACTTGGCTAATTCCGGCATATGACTTCTGCACGAGCTATGAGCATAAAGAAACAGTGCCCTGCTTTCGTCTTTAATACACAGATGTTCTTAAAGTCTCGTCTTCTGGCATCCTTGACTGAACTCTCCTCCAATAGAAATACTGCTACAATAGCAAGATTTATTGTGGATATGTGCCGGTTTCCCCTTTTTGGTATCACAATGCGGTTAAATGATGGCTGGCCCTAGTGGGATCCCCAACCTCATCGTTTCTTCGCTTCCTTTTCACAACAGTACACACGTACGTTAATATTTTTTGCATTTAGCAGAGTTGAAGTAGCACTTGTGAAGTCATTTCTTTAACCAGCGTGAGTAGCCCTTCAAGAGTTATGAAACTTTTGAAGAAAATTTCTTCAATCACTGTAAGATTTCACTGAATGATTGACTGAATGATTGACTAAATGTTGGACTGTTTGATTGACTGAATGATTGACTGTATGATTGACTGAATGATTGACTATATGATTGACTGAATGATTGACTGAATGATTGACAGAATGATTGACTGACTCACTGAATACTTTGCTTAGATTTTTCAATTTCATGAGCTAAACAAGTGTTTCATTTCATCATTAAATGAACAACAACAAAAAAAGACGATAATAAAATTGTTTATAAAAGAATTTTTTAAACTTTTTTCCTTTTTCTTCTTCTTGTTTTTCTTTTCTTTCATGATTTAATCGAGAAGAGCTGATTGAACAAAATAAATTTAATTTGATACTGAGCGATGAGTAAGAAATAAAGAACGGAAAGAAAACGCTTGTTAATGAAATACTTTACTTGTGTATTATTATGATTGGTTTTGAAACGATAAAGTTTTGGGTTTCATGTTTATCGACCATAATGTTGTAATCATCGTATAACATCGTTATTAAATCATAAACACCCGGCCAGGTTATAGAAAACTGTGAGTAATTTTTTTGAAAAGTTTAAAAAAAAATCAAATTTTATTTACTCCACAGAAGAGTGTTTACTGTATGCTTGGTATACGAAAGGATTTCGTTACAATTTTTATGATTTCGTTACACCCACGCCTTTCTTATGTCTTCTACAAGCATTATTATTATTAAGGTTTTAATGGCCTTATTGGGCAGCTTTAACTAAAGTGTAGAGCTTACAGAACTTGATACAAAACAAAATAAAGAATATATAAGGACTGAGCACGACATATTCATAGGCCTAACATCCGAAAGAAACAATTTGAGGGCTAGATCCAACTCACATGGAGGTGATGTGAACTGCTCATTGAAATGATGCGTTCACACTTCATCTTGTGTGATATTCTCAAATCGCAGGCATGTGCGAACAGCAAACCCAATCAAAACCGAAACCAAATCACATGCAATCGTTCGTATTCAACTAGACTTTTGTACCAAAGCCATGGAATATTGGACATTTGGGATAAGCTGCACGCCAAGAAAGCTTGGGTGGATATTTTAACGATGTTATGCCCTGAATTCGCAGTAGTTGCAGTAGTCCCAGTAGTACGATAACTGTTGCTGTTTTTGTTGTTTGTTGTTGTTGAAGTTGCCGTAGTCTAGTAGGTAGTAGGTGTTGGCTTATTTGATGTGAGGCCACCCTGCAAACCCTAGGCCAACATCTCAAACAAAACAAAGCTGGAATAAATATTTCTGCGGTTACTCACTATCAGCAGATTTCTATCTAAAACCCTGAGGATATAATAAAATTGCCATGAGAAAATTCTTAAAAATTTGTCTTCGCAGTCGACTTTAAACTGTAAGGGTCCTGCTACTCATGTACAAAATTAACACACACAACATAAGTGGTGTGAGAAGTTATGTTGAAATTCTGAAGGATTGTAATGACCCATTATGTTATGCAGAACATACGGGAGTGTATGTGTACTCCGCATATAATACCATCGATTGACCCTCTCGATGATACCTCGAAAACGGTTTTTTTTTTTTTAATATTGGAAGCCCTTGATGAATCACAGTCGATAACGTTCCATGTAAGACTCCCATGAAATACTTTTGTAAAATTCTCGCTGTGTTGGAATTGTCTATGGCTTGGGTTTGGAACGTGACGTTACGTCTACTAAGCCAACAAACATACCTACTAGGACTAGGACACTTCAAAGGCAAAGTAAATTAAAGATGAGAAACGTCGTCATTCTCCTTTGCAGAAAGTTCTTTCATATACCGAGATATATGTCATACCCCACGTTAACAGGTGAAGCAGATTTGAATACTCTGAATGAATACCAATCTAAACAGTTACCTAAGCTAATATGGCTGTTGGAAAAAATCCAATCATTTCGGATAAATTTATTAAAATTCCTTACAAAGAATCCTTTGTACAATAACATACGGGCACACATAAATACGGCTTCAATCGAGTCATATTCTGTTGACCTTCAGTCCTCAAAGTTAATGATAAAATATTCAATCATTAACCTAAACCAAGATTAAAATTCATTTGAAACCAGAGTGGGTTGTTTTTATGCGTTTTTTAATTTAATGTTCCAATAAATAAAAATTTTTTGTTAATTTATTCATATAGCGTGCCACTGTGCCTACACAACTTTTTTTAATATTTTTTTTTTTATTTATGAAGTGAATTTGTTACGATTTGAATTTGAATAAAAAAAATCACAATTATCAAAGAAAAATGCATTTTCATTATTTAGGCCATATTTTTTCTTTAGACGGACGGTGTTACGGTGTTACGGTGTTTTCTAACATAATTTGTAATGCACAGCAGGCATTGCATTTTATTCCATATCATGGACAGACATACTGCCTACAAACTATGAAAGATAGTGGGGTATTAGTATTGCTGCCATAACAGCCATGCATATAACTCAATTGCCTTGTGGAAATACAGCATGCATGCATGAAATGAAGCCAGAAAAAAACAACAACAACAAAGAAAAGATGCCAAAACAATACAAAGGCACGTGCGGTTTTCTAATGAATTCAAGGCGATTACGTATTTGGAGCAAAAACGCTTCATATTTTGTTTGTATTGGTTGCGAGTCTTCTGCTGAACCGTTGTTCAAGACATGAAAGTTGCATTTAAAAGCAACGCAAAGTTGTTGGTTTTTGGCCAAATACGGCGTTATTAAAGTGAGGCTGGAAACTCTATTTTTGTTTTTTATTGTTTTTGTTTGTTGTTGTTTATATTTTAGCAGTAGTTCTTAACACTTTATTGCAGCAATGGTTGAAGAAAAGTTTGTTTCTCTCCCCTCTTTACGCTGAAAAAATTGTTAAAAAGCAAACACGTTAGAAGTGTTGGCTGCATATCGGTTTCCAGTCTATGGTGGTTAAACACACACTTTCTTTGTTGTTTGTTGTTGTTGTTTTAAGAAGAAAATTGTTGCTTTAATTTGTTCTTTAAATTTTTGTTTTTTTTTCTTTTTTGTTTGCTGACCATAACAGATTCGTAAAACTGATAAGACTGCTTGTTTCTGTTTTCTTCTTTCCTTCTCTCTTTCTTTTTTCTCTTATGGAATTACTATAAAAAACTCTGTAACCAGCAAAACACTAACAAAAAATTCGTTTATTTTACTGGTGTCGGAAGGTGTGTTCTGTAATTTATTCCCACTTTTGTTTGTTTTGTTGTAACGATAAGAAGCTAGGCAGGACAGACAACAAAAGGATAGCAAAAAAAAAAAAAGGAAACAAATATCAAGAAATCGTTGATGTTTATTGAATTGACAAAAAAGCCGAGCCGTAAAGTAGGTGTGATGACATGATTTGTTTGAAAAATTAGCAGTTTTTTTTTGTGTGGAAATAGTCTGGTATTGTAAGGATGGCTAACTTAATCTGAAACCCCTGTACATACGTAGATAAAATATTGTGTAATGTAAACATAAACTTTTTTCCTTATTCTGGAATGGTCTGATCAATCGATAACCGAATCTTTTTGTTCTTACCAGCATAAAAAATTCTGGAGCTTTATTGTCGTCTTCATTTTAAAACAGAAGTGGAATCGCTTGGGATTGCAAATTTCCAGTGAAATTTAATCGAACTATGCCTCGTTATTTTCAAGCACTTGCATAGAAATTATATATGCATGGCCGTAGTCTAGTAGATAGTGTGTGGCTTATTAGGCGAAAGGCAGGGTTCGAATCCCTGGTCAAACATCAAAAACGAAATTTGAAAAAAAAATATCTTCGGCGACTTCCTCTCAGTAGAGTTCTGACAAAAACTCTGAGAATAAATAAAACCTTTGCCATGAAAATTTCTCTAAAAATCTGTCGTTCCGATTCGACTTTAAACTGTAGGTCCCGCCATTCATGTATAAAAAATTAGCACACAACATAAGTGGTGTGAGAAGCTAGCCCCAATCCTGACTGAAGGGTTTAATGGCCAATTATGTAGTGTGTATGTGTATAGAAATTGAATGCTTTCGAAAGTTTAAACTCGACCCCGGACAACAGATTTTTGAGTTACTTTTCATGGTAATTTTATTTACTTTCAGGGTTTTTGCCAGAAATCTGCTGAGAGGAAGCCGCCGAAGAAATTTTTTTTTCCGATTTCGTTTTTGATGTCTGACCGGGGATTCGAACCCTGGGCTTTGGGCTAATATGCCAAACGAAATATTTTTTTTTGTTTGTTTTTCTAGAAGTCTGGTCTCTAAATGTTTGAACAAAAAACTACCTACTAGACCATGGAGAAATTGGGTAAACAAAAGAGTTATGAAACTCGCAAAGGTTATTTTCCTTTCCCATCCATTTCTTAATGCACCAAGCAGCTTAAAATTCCTATCTATTCTCACGCATTGGATATACCAACTCGGATCTTACCATGAAATGCTTAAGCTATGGCAGTTCTAAAACTTTATGCTTTCATTATGACTGCTTTTAAATGAAAATGATATTCGAAATCCAAAACATTTGTTCAGTGAAAGCCTTTCCTGTTGTAACATTACCAGACAATGTTCTTACACACTTTGGCTGTTACAACAACCCGTGTTATAATATGTTTGAAACCCTATAATATATCCCTATAATCTCTACCCCAAATACATATTATTTTGACAACGTTACTGGACTATTATGCTCTTTAGTTTACTTAGTTTACTTAATATATTAAGATACAAGCTTAAGATAAAAATTGTTGTTTAATTTTAAGGTAAAATCCTTGTATAACTGAAGTAGCTTGTTGTCGTTGTTGTTGTGTATTAGCAAAAAATAATGAATTTATTCACTGTGTTGATGTCCTTTATAAAGGTAACTAACTAACTGTACATGTGCTTAAAAGCATCCTACCAATCCTATACAAATATTGTAGAGAGAAAAAGAAACAAAAAAAAAGGGAAAGTAAAGTACAAATATAAAGACAAGCAACATTAATAACTTCCACTGGGAGTGTTAACAGTCAATGACTGAAGAAGGAAGGTTGTATGTTGTATGTTGTGTGCATGACTGTATTTTCATGTGTATTTTCACTTGTATTCACTTGTATTTTATTTGCCTTTTTCTTTTTCATTTTCATTTTCGTTTTTTGTTTTTACTTTATGGCTTTAATTTTGTGTAAGTGCATATGTACATATGTATGTACATATATATGTATGTATCTATACATGTATATATTTTTATATAACAGTAGTTAAAATGGGTGTTAACTGAAATAATGTTTCCTGTGTAAATTTATATTCTCTTATACAACAATATTAAGAAGGCTACCATAAATGTTACATGCATGCATACGTGTATGTACATGCTTACAACTGTACAAATATTTATAAACTTGCATGTGTATGTTTGAATGTGGATGTATGTATGTAATTACAACAGGGTTTATTTATTATATCTGCCATCAAAAAATTTCTATATTTATTGTATATTATTTGACCACACAAGTGTATTTAGCCCCAGCCATGGATTACATGTTGTAAGCAGCAGTAAAAAATGTTCGTTCATACTCTAACTAACAAGTGTGTTACATACGTTAAGTAAATGTTCAAAGTCAGATCATGTCACCCCAGGCTTTAAAACATCAAATTAGACTGTTTTAAGTAAATACCGTTAAAAACGTATTAAGATTCTTTAAAAAAAACCTAATAATTTGAATAAAATTTGTATGATAATGTCGTTTAAAACATTAAATATAGTGTGCATGGCTTTTGTTGACTTTGAAAAGAAAATTCATGAAACAAGTTTTGTCAGCCTTCAAACATTTAATGTTTGGAATTTTAATGTCATGCCATGCTGGCACAATGTTTCCTCTGGGCTCTCTGCTATTCTAACAGTGGGTACTCAGGCACTTAGTGAAATTATTTAATACTTGAACCGAATTTCATAAGGGAACTCACATTAGAATGCCAGACAAAGAAGAGTACGTCAAGACAGTAAGTGGAAGTCTACACAATCGCTTTCTAACTTGAGAATAAAATTGGCTCCGGAAGTCGCCATAGTCTAAGAAATATCGTGTTGGCTTATTAGGCCAACAAACCAAACCCCAGGTCAGACATCAAACGAAAATTTTTCTCTTCTACGGTGACTTCCTCTCAGCAGATTTCTGTCAAAAACTCTGCGTAGGAAATAAAATTGTCATGAAAAGTGTCTCAAAAAATCTGTTGCTCGGGGACTGTAAACTGTAGGTCTCGCCACTCATTTATAAAAATAACACACACACAACTGAAATGATACGAAAAGCTAGGTCGTAAACCTGTCTGCAGGGTTGTAATGATCAAACTAGCTATGTACCTATGTATGCTAGCATATGCTAACTTAACTGAAGATACTCGGGCACTTAGGGAAATTATTTATAACTCTGCTGAACTAGATAAGGGAATAGAAGGAATAAGGGACAAGGAAATTCACATTATAATGCCAGACAAACAGCACTGGTTCTTTAACAACGTCAAGGGAGTCGATGGAAGTCTGTATAAATGGTTTAAAACTTGAAAATAAGTTTGGTTGTTTAACTGTCTCCTGAAGTCTTAATTTTAGGGAATCTTACCATCGTCTAGACTATTGTAGTGCTTTTACACCGAATTAATAGTGATTAATCATGCTGAGAAAGTCACCGTGGCTTAGTAGATATTGTATTGGCTTATGAAATGTGAAACAAGGTTCACAACCAGATTCAAACATTTCCAACCAAACGAAGTATGATAAAATATTTCTTCGGCGACAACCTCTCAGCAGAAAAAAATTTTTAGAAAAATCTTTGAGAAACAATAAAATTGCCAGGAAACGTTTTTTCAAAAAATTTATTGTTCAGGAGTCGACTTATAACTATAGGTCCCGCAGTCATGTATGAAATTAATAACACCACATATAAGTGGTGTAAGGAAGCTAGGTTTTTTTTTATCCTGACTGAAGGGTTGTAATGGACAAATTTTGTTTTGAAACTATTTTTTTCTCTTCATTCCTGGTTTTTATTTTGTTATTTTGAGTCTTCGTAGTCTCGTAGGTAGCGTGTTGGCTTATTAGACATAAGGCCACGGTTCACAACCCGGGTCAACACTTCCAACAATAGGAAAATGAAAAAATATTGCTTTGGCGTCTTCTTCTCAGCAGATTTCCGGAAAAAACTCTCAGAGTAAGAGAAATTGCGAGAAAATTTTTCTCAAAAATCTGTCTTTCAGAATCGACATCAAACTGTAGGTTCCACCACTCATGTATAAAATTAATGCACACAACATAAGTGCTATGAGAAGCTAGGTTGTGGTCCTGGCTAAAGATTTGTAATGACCAATTAAGCAAGTATGTAAGCAAGTTTTAATCTAATTTGGGCTGTTAAACTGTTTCTTCAAGCCTCATTCTTTGCTTTATTTTGTTAAAGCTGACCAGCAACTGGTGATCGAACGTTCCAATCAGTTTAACCCATTAAGATCAGAATGCTCATGATTTTATTGCACAATGTGCTCCGATATTACATGCTTTGTTTTATAGTCTACAGTCTATCCCTAGAGTAAAGGGGTTTCTGATGTATTTGCGTGGCTAATGTGAGTTAAAAGAGAATTTAATAAATTTACATTCTTTTAAGCTATGAACGTAGGGTTTATGCTTTTAAATTTACCCAAAACGTTGCAACAGATTAAAGACAATTTAAATATGTTCTGCGTGTTCATTTCGTAGGTATGTATGTATATGAGAACTATTCTACTCAGGCGTATAGTAGTGAAGTTTTTTCTCATTGTTGTTGTTGTTGTTGCTCTTGTTGGCTTACGTAGCAATGGTTATTGCATGGGTAGTAATAAAAACTTTTCTGTTATTTAAGAGGTCAAATCACAAC
>QOCX01001092.1:31184-48818 GCA_005959815.1 Sarcophaga bullata | reverse complement strand
ACTCAACCTAGTAAACAACTTAGACTATGAAATTATTCGGGTGTATTCTCACTGTCGCACCGTGTAATTCTCTTTCGTCTCATTCATGATTCACGGTTAGCACCGTTCTTCTCTCAATTTATATGGGATTGTTTCACGTCTGGTAGCTTCTTAAAGTGTGGTTGTAGAATTTTGTAATTCTCGTTTGTAATCTTCGTACGTTTTTGTTTGTGTAAGTCTATGTACCGTACGATGTGTATACTTTGTTGCTGTCTGTTAGTCTTGTTTAATTATTTTCATTCAATTTATTTTATTGATACACTATTTAATTTTGTTTTTTTACATCCCTTTAAAAAACTCATGATTGTTGGAAGAATCTCGTCAAATGTCTTATTATTATATTTGCTCTGTTTTGATTCAATTTCCTTACCACGTCTTTTCAAAGTCGAAAATGGCAAAGTACAACTTATAACGAATCTAAGTAATTTCAATGTCGGCGCTAGGCAATATTCAATAATAACAGAACGGAATAACTGAATTAAATTCTAAAAGAACTTGTTGCAAAAAAATCTATTTCAATCCAGCAATAGTTCAATAATTATTGAAAAACTTTCTGTTTTCCGAAAGGTAAAGTATGCTTCAAAGGACAATGGGTAGGGAGAACAAATATTAACAAAATTTTTAAATTGTAAAGTAAAACGGCATCGTCGTTGAAGCCGTCCTAATCTCGTAGGTAGTTAGACGTGAGGCCACGGTATAAACTATTTCTATTTCTTCGGGGTCTTCCTAACATGAAATTGTCATGAAAAGTTTCTTAATAATCTGTCGTTCGGAGTCGATTCGAGCTGTTGGACCGCGCCATTAATGGATAAAATTAATAAGCACAACCGCAGTGGTGTGAGACCCTAGGTCGTATATCTGACTGAAAGTTTGTAATGGGCAACTATGTATGTATATATGTATGTGAAATAAAAAGTTTGCAAAAATTCAACTTATGTTTTAGCATTCAATTTAAATTCGCTTTGAAAAGTGTTGCGCTATTTTATTAAAATTTTTCTTCGGCCAGATATTAATATCAAAGGACTTTACAAAATCATATCAGTAACTGAAAGTAAAACAGGGATTACCGATAATTTTTTGGTTATGTATTAGTGAGTAAGAGAGAGAAAATAAATTAAGAGAAT
The DNA here is from genome assembly GCA_005959815.1 of Sarcophaga bullata. NCBI lineage: Eukaryota > Metazoa > Arthropoda > Insecta > Diptera > Sarcophagidae > Sarcophaga > Sarcophaga bullata. The sequence goes on along the minus strand of QOCX01001092.1, from coordinate 47,655 downwards.
TTATTTATTTACTGCCAAAGAAAAGTGTTAGTAATATACGCTATTTTGATTTCAATATTTACATCAACATGCATAAAGTTGTACATCTTTGACTCAAAATATTAGGGAATGTTTTTTAGATACTTGATGGAAGCTACTTTTGTTTCATAAATTTCAGAACCTTTTAAATTTTCCAAAAAAAATGCTTTTGTCTACCAAAAAGCTGTTCCCTTTCCTTATTATTTTAATGTTTTAAAATGTCATTTAAGAACATATAAAAATTGGATTTTAAAATATTTAATAATTACAATAATTTTGAGTTAAACCTATAAACCTGATATGTGTGTGAATTCTCTCTGCAGAATTGTACTATGAAATGGTAATCCCTGAAGTAAGTAAAATGAACAATTCAAGCTACATCAAGTTACACCACCCTCGTAATATCAAATCAACGTATAGGCAATTTCCTCTGTTATTGTTCTATTGAACTTTCCAATATTTCTTAGAAATATTTCCTTTGATAATGCGTACATAATTTCATATCCTGTTTCTCTTAATTAATTGCAATTACAGAAGATATTTCCAACCATTACGAGTATATGAACCTTTGTAAGAAAACAATTTGATCAGCATAAATTTCATATCTTTTCAATATTTATTGAGAAATCTACAAATTTAGACACATACTAAGATACATACATACATATTTGAGAAACATACTGAGATTTTTTTATTATTTTTATTTAAAAAATTTTTTGACAAGATTTTTCATTTTTTTCGTAAATTTACATTGAATTTTTAAATGACCATATAAACAAAAGCTTTTAAAAATCTATTGCTTTAAAATATGTAGAGTTTAGAATATGACAATAGCTTAACAAATAAATATGAAATGAATTATAGTCATGGTGAATGCAAAATACCAGGATTAAGTCTAATTGGAAATAAAACAATATTATCAGAGAAATAGAAAAAAAAAAACAAAAATGAAGAAAACGTTTAACAATTCGTTTAGATGCTACTATCTGTATTAAACATTATACACACTCTTACTTACATAATGTTGTAATATTTACCAATTTACAAATCTATTGTAGATACATTCATACATACACTGGCTCAAATATGTCATCGTGCATCAAGAATGCGGAAGCAATTTATAAAATGTTTCAAAAACTATTTACCAGATTTGATCAAATAAAATTGTTTTAAAAGCTTAATTTATGCTTATATTAACAAAATATAAAAATTTTCTTTAAAAAGTTTAAAAAAACTCGAACAATCCAAAATACTAAACAAAAATTATCCGCACAGCTATGGAAATTAAAATTTTTTAATTTCAAATTTCTTTTTAATAACCGATTTGAAGTCCTTCTTCTAAAGGTTTTTTTTTTTGATAGTGAAGGCCAGCTTTTATGTGATTTCTGTCCCAATACTCCGATTACTGCAACAATGGTGCTGTGGACATTTGCTTATTAGTATTGCGAGCTGCAAATTCTTTTTTATTCAAAAATACTCCTGAAAACTTTATGGAGTTTGGATTTGTGTTCTAAGGGATATTACTTTTATACCATTGTAATGTATATATAAGGGTGGGGAAAATAAAAGTTTAAATTTAAAAATGAAATAATTTTATTTTTTTATTCTGAAATACAATTGTTCCGATTAGTATTCGAAGATTATTTCATTCAATTGTTACAAAATGGAAATGGTATAAGATGTTAAGATGTTAAAAGCTACAAAAACAAAAACAACGGTGTTATTTGCTTGATTGACAAATAAACAAAAATGAAACAACAACATCAGTGTAACGAAAAAAGGAATAAGCAAGTAAACACAACAGCAGGGACAATCGTAAACAACCTACACTAACAACAAGCAAGTAAACATGTATGAATGTAAACATGTTGTTTACAACATGAGCAATCTACGAGCTCATATTTCAAACATTTTTAAAAGGCAAAACTTAACAATATGGCAGCCGCGTCTGGCCTTACAGTACCTCATTCGACCGAAATAACTTGCGTGCACTTTTCGAGTGTATATGGGATCGTATCTCGGCAATGACATCAGATATGTTAGCCTTCAAATGTGCAATTGTCTTTGGTTTATCCGCATAACAATTTTCTTTAACGGCGGTTAATAAATGGCCATCAAACGTTTGACGCAATAAATCGATTGTGGCATGAGATGCGTAGCAAGTTGCACCATTCTGTTGAAACCAAACATCGCGCACATTAAAACCACGAAGAGCGGGTGCAAAATATAAAGGGATCTCCATTGACTGCAATGGTTGTGCCATCTTCATTTTCAAAGAAATAGATTGCAATGATGCCTCCGCTCCAAAAGCCGCAACAAACAGTCGCTCGTAATGGGTGCATTCGCTTCTGTAAGACTTCGTGTGAGCAATTTCACTTACTAACGTATGCAGGTTTTCATTGGCCCCATCTATTCCAATAAATACCAACGTTATTCAAGCATAAATCATTACGTTCAGTGGAGATAGTATACTGAATTTTATGACAGAATAGAATGACATAAGAATTGCCAGATTTGATATAATCGATGGTTCAACTCTACATCAATAGAGCTCCCACCGATACATCATTATTTTGCAATATTGGGTTAAGCGATTCGGATCATTAATGTGAAAGAATCGAAAATCGTATTGAATGTCTAAATTAAAAGCGCTCAACAGCGGTTCCTCAACAGAAGTCTTGTAGCACTTACAGTGGCCACCATTAAATCACTTCCACTGTTATTTGCACTAATTTTTATGTTAAATTTTATATGCATCATCAAACCAAATAAGAATTAACGTAGAATTCTTAGATTTTGCCAAAAAAAAAATCAAATTTCAAAAAAGTCGTCATGCAATCCTGTCTACTTAACCTGTACGGACAGATTATATTTTAAATTTTTCAATAGAAATAAATTAAAGATTTTTAAACCAAGCTTTTCTGTCTGACTATTATAAGCACAATTTGAACTTTTAAAATATTTTTTTTTTAATTTTAATCTGTCAAGTAGTTTTTAAAGTATTACGTAAATTTTTCCGCCTGTTTTGTTTGTACGTAGACTTATTTGAGCCAGTGTATATGTATACATAGACTTCTTCGAGTATATTAATTCGAAAATTCACAATGGAAAATTCTTCTTAATTCGTTTCCTGTTAAATAATATGAAATCTAATGTCTAAAACCATCCATTGAGTTAGAAGAACCCAAGAAAAAATTAAAAAAAATAAAAAATAATTCCATAAAATTTGTGTTTCTGCAAGATTGTTCATTCATGGTGTAAAATTAGCTGCAAACGAATATTAAGATTCCTAAAATTCCATAATTTGATTAAAAAATTTTATGTTTTTCAAATTATTTAATCTTTAATTCGAACAAAAATCTGTGATCTTTTTAATAAAAAATTTAATTTATTTTTATTTTTTATAATTCTATAACACGGTGCAATAATAAAAATACAACCGATAACTACAATACATATGTACATAGTGTGAGTTATATATACATACATAAACATTTTTGTCGGCGGATTGTGCAAGATGCCTACTGCCTCTGTTCAAGATTGCACATTTGATAATACTCTTCACGAAGTCATATGTAGGATGTTAAATAAAAGGGATATAAAGCCTAAGATATCAAAATGATCGGCAAGTGTCATTATAGACAATCTGCGGCAACATACGCAAGAAACGAAATAATAAAGGCCAGAGCACAATTGGAAAATGTTAATATTATGAGGCTATTTTAGTACTGCTAATGAGCCTGGTTATGGATAAACTCTTAACAAAACTATCTGAAGTGGTTTCCAATGCCAAAGACCTATAGATGATATAATAGTGTTTGCTAAAGGAAAATTTTAGAAGAGGTTTTGAAATTGTGAATCGTATGTGCATAACAGTGGGCTTTTAGATAAATTCCTGGCAGGACCATAATAGCAACATTTATAAGAATGCGGAAACTTTAAAAACGCAGTAACATTCGACAACAGGTATATCACAGAAAATGGAGGCAAAGTATCTAGGTATGACACTTGATAGCAAATTGATATGGAGGGCTTATGTAGAGAGCATCTCAGGAAAGGGCCACATATACAATGATAATATTTTCGATATGTTACTACTGGTAGTTCCCTCTGGCTAATAGAGGCTAATTACTTGTAAATCTACTTATTCCCAGCTGACTTACATATCAAAACAATCTTCATTATTTACAAACCTGTGTCCGGCATTGCTCGTTTTGAGTGTTTTTGAGCACTTAATTTAATTTTTAATTTTTTTTTTTTTAATCCATTTTTCACAAGCATATTAAACATGCTTTATAGCTAAAACTGTGAACATATGTTCGAGACGAGTGTATAATAAATAATTAAATATCGAATGTACGTATCTCGTGAAATTTAAACACTAGTATCGCACTGTTCGGTTAAATGATCATTATTTATGACATTTGGCAGATTAATTGTATTGTTACTGTTAAGCAACGAAATAAATTTTGTTTGACCAGACGACTGCAGATTATAAAAGTTGAATGGTTTTTAAAGAGTTTTAGTTCTAGTTTTACCTATAGCACATGTAATGACCTTTATATTCGTTTATTCTATATTACAGGCCCTTTTAGTATACATTTTAGGCCAGAAATCTTTACTTGAACATTTTATTTCTCTGACGTTTTGTTAATTATTTCATTGCTTGATAGTAAATGTATTGGAACGCAAATTAATCTTTGATTTTTTTGTTTTTTTTTTTTTTTTTTTGAACTGATACTTTTACATTAATTGGCGATTAAAATATGTGTAATTAATATTCAATGTTTAATAAGTATAAAATATGCTATCATATACTATATGTATGTATGTGTTAATTGTTTATTTTTAATTATAAAATAAAGAATTAAGAAAGAAAATAAAATGCATTAAAATTAAATAAATACATTACGTATCCAATGTAAGTAAATTGTAAATATGAGAAAAACAGTAAAAAATAAAAATAAAACAAAACAAAAAAAAGATTTTTAATAAAAATTATAAAAATTTTTATATGCACTGGTGATATTTATTATACTGCACATATTTGTGGCATTTATTTAAAAAAAAAATTAAAAAAAAAATAAAAAATTAAAAATAAAAATGAAACAAAATACGAATATAATCTATATTAAAATGGAATTACTTATGTTTGTATATATGCTTATAATATATACATACATACATACAGACATACAAATAAATAAATATTAACGCAAATGCAATATGATGTGTAATATCAAAAATGTTTAAAAAAAAGATAAAATAAAATTCCTTTTTAATCGGCCATAGACGAACTGAAATTGTCTTTTTTGATAAAATAAGTTTTTAAAATAAAAAAAATAAAAACAGAAAAACTATTAAAATAGATCAGATATATTGTAGAAATATTGAAAAAAACAAAAACAGAAAATAAATAACATACGATAAAAATTATTGTTCACAAAGATTCTAATTGATTTGATGGCAGGCATTTAAATATTTAAAAAAAATTAATTTTTTTTTTTTTTTTTGTTTTTATAATGATTTATTTTATTAAAATGTTTGTGGTAACATTGATTCAACATATCCAATAATGGATCGTACAATATTATTTTTTCTCTTTTAAGATTATTTTATAAAAAAATTAAAACTTAAAAAAAAAGAACGCAAGTAATTGCTGAGAACTGTTAATATGAATGGAAATTGTAAATGGAATTACTATTTCAAATAAAAATGTGCTTTAATATCCTGAAATTTAATTTTAAACAGAAAAATTTTAAATTTTTCCAATAAAAAGAAACAACAAAATTGAAATGTATTAAAACTCATACACACATACCACATACACAATATATACATACATACTTACATATGTATGTATGTATCGTATCGTATATCACTTTAATAAATGAATGAATAACAAATAAATTTAAAATATAATAATAAAAAAAAGACAAGATTAAAACCAAATGCAATAACAAACAAAATAAAAAGAAAATTGAGAATTTATTTTATTTGACTGTTAATCAGGTTAATAAATTGATATTTTATTTCATTTTTCATTTTAAAACTCTAGAACATGCTCCTCCAAAACTCCTAAAATCAAGGAAATAAATTTTAGACGAAAAACATCAACATTTTTAGAATAAAAGCCAAGAATTAAGTCAAGAAAAAAAAAAAACGAAAATTAAAAATTAAAATTAAAATTAATAAAATTTTATGATATTTTATGGATGTAAATTACTGCTTAAATAACAAGTTTTTCAATATTTTTTTTTTAATTTTTTTATTTAAAAAATTGTTTTTTTTATTGTAATTTTTTTATTATTATTAAATATAAAATTATTATAATTCTTAGAATTAATTTAGACTTTACATAAATAGACATAAAAAATTCGAATTAATATTAAAAAATAAAAATTAAAATAAACTTTAAAAATTTCAAAATCATATGAAAGCGTTTCAATCGTTTTGTAATTGGTAAGTAAGCCTCTGCCTTTTAAAGATTATTTGCTCCCCAAATGTTCTTCATATTCTTGTGCAACTTACCCTAATTCTTCAAAGATGTGAACTACTTCTCTAGTTGAAAAATGTATTCCAGTAAATACAGAATCTAGTAGGTAGTGTGTTGACTTATTAGACGCCAGGCCACGGTTCAAACCCCAGGGCAGGCATCTCCAACAAAACGGAAAATGAAAAAATAATTCTTATGCGAATATCTCTCAACAGATTTTTGACAAAAACTTTGACAGCAAAATAAAATTTCTCATGAACCTGTCGGTTAAAGACAACTGTAGGTCCTAATTAACACAGATAACATAAGTGGTGTGAAGAGCTAAGTCGTAATCCTGACTGAATGAATGTAATGACCAATTATGTATGTATGGATAAATACAGACTCACTTCAACGGGATCCTAATGGACAATTGTGTCATCTACAATGGCACATTGCTGAGTATGAGTCAGAGATCAGTAATGAGTATTCAAAAAGATGAGTAGATTCGAATCATACTCATAATTTCTGATACTTATACGCATTCATACTTATTTAATTTCATACTCAATACTACTCATATTTAAAGTTTGATCATCATACTCATACTTAACGCTATGCATGAAGTTTTTGATTTTACTCTCCATGACTCAACGTATACAAGAATCACAAAATAAGTATGAATCGGGTACGGGCACTACAATACTCACTAGAATGTTGTGTTTTTGCTCTTTTTGCTGCTTTGTCGTTTTGCTTGTGTGTCTTTTTCTTTTGTTGTAAATCGGGGCATACCAATTTTTTTTTTTTTTGGTTGTGTATTAGTGAGTAATTGAGTGAAAATAAATTGAGAGATTTTATTTATTTACTGTCAAAAAATATGTTAGTAATTTACCCAATTTGATTTTAATTTCATCAACATACATAAAGTTATACATCTTTAATCGAAAATTAGGGAATGTTTTTTAGATATTTGGGGAGAACTACTTTGGTTCATAATTTCCTCACCTACTAATAAAAAACCTTTTAACTTTCCAAAAAAAACTGCTTTACGTCTACAAAAAAGCTGTTCCTTTCCTTATCATTTAAATGCCTTAAAATATCATTTTAGAACATATAAGATATTGGATTTAAAATAAAGCACTTTTAAAATATTCTACTTAAAATATTTTTTGAGTGTAAACCTGAAAAAATATGTCATAGCAATATATGCAGTCGCCGAGGTCTGATCGACGACTAAATAAAAAAGCATAAGCAATGCGTGTGAATTCTCTCTGCACAATTGTGCTATGCAATGGTAATCCCTGTTGTAAATGCAACAATAACTAAGACTGTTAATTTTGATGAATGATTCGAATTACTTTTTTTTTTAATTTATGAATCTGAATAAGTAGGCGTATGAATCAAACATATTTCGAAAGTTGTGAGTTCGATGTCAACGTTGTACTAATACTCATTGCAACTTGTACTTATAAATCAACATTGCAATGAGTACGAATTAATCAGAGCAGTTAAATTTCAATACTGTTGACTCACTTATACTCAAAATTTCATGAGTACTTATGAGTAGCGAAAAAGTGATTCATTGCTGATCTCTGGTATGAATGCTCAAAGGGATGTCCAAAGACATAGTCTCATACTGGTTTCCAACCGTCTCTCAATACTGTTAGGAATTGAATCTGAAACAAAAAACAAAAACAGTTTATCAAACATTTTTGACATTGTTGGTAATAGCATTATCTTTGCCAGGTACTTGGTCATTGTGTTGTCTCTTCCCATTCTGGAAGGTAATATTGAAGACGTAAAAGAGCGGTACAAATAAAAGAATAATTCCCATGGCTATGTATAAGGCAAGTTTATATTCCAAGAGTTTCCTTTGGGAGTTGAATTGTGCAATAATATTCCCAACCTCACCAGACTCAAATCTTAGCAGAACTTATTTAGAGATATTTCGCTCAGGTCCTGTTCGCATGCCACAAGGATTAATTCGACTACGGTAGCATCTAGGCCTTCCAAATATATTGTAAGGAGAAGCTGTTGTTTGCGATTCCAGAAGTGCTCAGAATTGATTTGTGCACTCTTTAAGTATCAATTGTACTACTTCACATGTTGTAGATAAAAAGTTTAAGCCGAAATGATTAATGTGCTGTTTCTGTAGGACAACCGGTTTCCGACAAACGTTTGTTGTTTGTTTTTCCATAAGTAGAGACGTTCGTTTGAAATAGCTAGGCTTACAAACACAGCACATACGATTTTCTTCATGCTCATCATCACTTTTATCGCAATCTTAAGCAATATCGGATCCATCTAGTAGGGGAATTGTATAAATTGGAACGCCATTAAGCTCATTGTCGTAAAGCTTTTCCACTTCAAACAACATTTCGGATATTGTTAGTCTATATATGGAAAAAAAATTATCCAATTATTGCCTAACAATTGCACTACGAACGCAGTATCTCTTGTAGTGGACGTTACATTGAAAGTCACTTTACGCGCGTGATTTTACTTTTTGTCATAATTTTTTACATCAATTGAGTCATGATACTAATTCACAGATAATGAAATACAAAAACTAATAATAATTCACATCGTATTTAAAAAAATTTAAATCCTGTCAGAGTCTTTAAGCTGCTTTTGGCGATGCAGTGTGAAAAACATATACGCCGACCAGAACAATAGCCACGACAATTTCTTTACCAAAGAGGAACGCCGCAGGTTCATAAGCATACTAATTATTACCGGATATCATAGTGAAAGATAATATTGAAGTTTATATAGCGACTTTAATGTTCAATTAGTTTCTGAGTGTATGTCAAAAAGATTTGGGAAAGTTAAAAGATTGTGTTCCATAAGGAAATAAAAGATAAACGGAGACAAGCGTCAAATTTTTTAAACTAATAATAATGGGCTAGGAGAGGTTGACAGAAGGGATCAGACTATAAATATGGTTGATATGAGTATTTCAAATTCGGAGATAATACGTTGCCTTGCAAAACCCTTGCAACCTTGATCAGCTATCGTTTCAAAGACATTTAACTCGTTCATATTAGAGTGAAAAGAAAAAAAAAAAAATAAACTAGGCAAACGTCCTTTAGGTATAACGGAGAAAATAAAAAAAAAACAACAAGCCAACAAGTAACGTGTTCCAATCGAGTTAAAACATCGTGCGACAAGTGGCTGAAAACGCTTTGCTGCAATAAATACCACCCTTAATCGCCCATTGTACTAAACATAGCTTCTAAAACTCTACTTTGAATTATTTTTCTAATAATATTGTTACGTTTAAAAAAACTTTAAGCCTGGGTTGCAGGCATATGTTGTATCCATGCAAGCAACATACATACATTTAAAGTTCAACCATAATGCGGCACGTGTTAAAATTAAGATATCGATTTCAAATATTCACTGATTACCTTTTTCATGGTCTGATGCGCATATTTCTCAAGGCGATAGTGGCGACAATATTAATTTGTCTTGTAATGTTCGTTTGTATTAATTTAGGTACATTAATGAGTAAGAGAAAGAAAACAAATTGAGAGAATTTATTTACTTATTTTACAGTCAAAGAAAAATGTTAGTAATATACGCTATTTTGATTTTCATTTCATCAACATGCATAAAGTTGTACATCTTTGACTCCAAATATTAGGAAATGTTTTTTAGATACTTGGTGAGAGCTACTTTTGGTTTATAAATTTCCTCACCTACTTATAATAAACCTTTTCATTTTTCCAAAAAAAAAATTCCCTTTGGTTACAAAAAAGCTGTTCCCTTTCCTTATCATTTAATTCTTTTAAAATGTCCTTTAAGAACATATACGGCATTGGATTTTAATAAAAACATTTTTAAAATATTTTTTATTTAAAATATTTTTTGAGTGTAAACCTAAAAACAAATGTCATAGCATCCGCTAACATGTGCACTCGCAGCGGTCTGATCGACGACTCACCAAGAGAGCATAAGCAATGTGTGTGAATTCTCTCTGCACAATTCTCCTATGAAATGGTAATCCCTGCATTAATTTCATCAAAAATATTTTAAATTAAAGTCCAATGTTGTGAAGTGATTTATTTCGTCACAACAGAACAATTGCAATCACTTGAGTGAACAGGACAGTCGTATGTTAACACTTTCATGCTGTAATAATTTAATAAAATGAAGGAAATTTCGAAGAAAAATGATTTGCAAACATTCAAGGTGAGTACATTAACCAGAGCAGTAACCAATTGACACACAGACCTAAGACATATAATTATTGTCTACGGCAAACAATACATACATAGATTCCATTTATGAATTACACACATCCTTGGGCATGCGGTATTTGAAAGCAGGCATCCAGACGAATTAAATTAAAACGAACAAAATATTTTGCAAAAAAGCCTTGAGACATTATAAATTCAATACCTTACAACAGCAGTTCGTCAGTATTTAATTGACAATTCCAATAGCACATCTCTTAATTATAAGGTCATCGAACGTCTTTTCTTACATATTTCTTACAATATTGCTTTAATCGGTTAGGTTAGGATTCTTTTTAAAGAATTATGCACAATTTCGTATTATTTTAGGGACTTTGCTTCATAATTTGGCAAATTATGACTGTTTGCCACCGCGGTGCAGCTTCATGAAAAAAATTCAGAATATCCATTCCGGGCAACAAAGCATGTAAAATTGGTGCCAGCCACCATGAACGTAATCGATCGGAATAGCATTGTAGCGTCTTACAGGCGGAGGTGTTGGCAATGCAGACTGCGGCGAGAATTATTGGAGACAGAAACATTTCCAAGCGAAACATTAGCTCACTTTCTGATAGCCAAGCGGCTATCGAATCTCTGAATTCCAATGAAATGAACTCCAACTCCATGTACAGCTGTCGCCGATATCTCAAGAGGTAGCACAACGATATGATGTCCATATCATATAGGTACCGGAACACAGTGATATTCCGGGTAATTACAAAGCGGATGAACTGGCAAGCGCGGGGCATAAACTCTCAGACGAATTCTCACCTTTGGGGATCACTATGAGAATCTGCAACCTTACAATTGACAATGCGAACATCCATTCCGACAATGAAAGATGGACGGTCTCGGTCATAGATTAACGGCGAAAAAATCTGGTAAAGGCTAGATGAAGAGAGGCACGTTCAGTGTGGTTGTCGCGGTCATTACGAGGCATTGTATTATGGGTACGCATTCGAGGCCCATTGGTCTTGAACACCTTGCTAATGACTTCTGCAGAGATGAGGAATAGAAGGACACTGTCCTCCATCTACTGGGTATATACCAGGCACTTTGTCAGAGGAGGAAAAGGCACTTTAATGCTTAATGAATGAATGATAGAAATTGGCGGTCTAAAGCTGGATTCACCCATGGTTTCAGAACAATTTTTTTATATGGAGTTTGACGTTTCTCTATTTAAGAGAGAGAGAGAGAGGAAAAGAGTTAATTAGCTTCGAAACAACTTCAGCTTGAATTGGTTTAATTTTAATTTTTTTCCGAAACAGTGCTGCCAGATACTTCAATTTTATAAGCAAAATTGAATAAAATAGTAAAACTAATACGACGTTTACAAACATATTTCATATGGTAGCCTTGTTTTTCCAGAACAATTGTTCGAAACATTTTGTTCCGAAACCATGGCTCAATACAGCTTAAGTCGCTTAAGCCACAAATGAAATTTTAAGGCTATTTCGTTGTACGACATGCAACTATGGAGAACAGCCCTACCATCTAATATTGAGGAGCTACAAAAAAGATATTCGAAAGTGTTATGAAGCGCTCCTTGATATACTAGGAAGTGAAATATCTGTAAGAATCTCATTATTCTATTAGTTCGAGAGAAAATTAAGTTCACAAGTATAAACTATACCACGAAACCTGCAGCTCATCAAGAGATTTTCTTTCGTTCAAGGGTCACAGACGTCTTAAGCGGGTTCAAACTATTGATTTGACCAGATACATTTTCTTTTTTATGGGAGCGTGTGGTTATCAATTGGATTGCTAATAACAACTTTTTGTTTTCGTATTAAGTTCAGGTTAAGTTTCCAATATATTTTGAGAAACCTATCGCTCAGCTCATTCCGGAACAATACGATAATTGGCCGTGGAAGAAGTATGGATATTTCAAAGCAATTCCAAACAATGCACAGCAAACATATTCTTCTTTAAATTTCTCTTTTCAAATGATCGCTTCAATGAGGTTAAGACGTTAACACTTTTTAAAACTTATCTAGTCTAAATTATGTATGCCATTATGAATTCATCCCAGACTATAAATGGGCATTGTTACGAATCTGTTTTCAATTCCAGAATTTTTGGTGAATCTTGCAAAGTAGGGTTTTGTGTTAACGTTCATATTTCCAATAAAGTGTCCACTGTTCCGGGGGATGAAAATTGTAATTTCCCGCTCTTAATTTTAATACCAATCCACATGCTGTTGCAGCATTTTCGATCACCTGGACCTGATATGAACAGTCCACCTATATCATGCTATTTAACCCCGTCAGGCTTTTTCTTGGTAGGTTTTCTAAAGTCGCAGATGTAAGCGAGTAAGTCGGAAACCACAGCGGCTCTCAAAACAAATATAACCCATACTATCAATCAAATTTAACCCATTTTTGTATAGTTTTATGGAATATTTTACGTATCAAATATGTTCCAACTAGAGAAGCCACTCATAATAGCAACAATAGGCCTTTCAAACGAATAAAAAATTTCGATAAAATCTGGCACACACTTTGTGGTGTTTTCTCTTTTTTTAACTTTTTTTTTAAGTCCACACCTTTTTCTAGTCTATCTCTTCCTCATCACTTAGTATAACCTGTGTATGTTTCAAATATTTTGCTTCTAGCAGTGGCTTATGGGCGGGGGGCTTATTCTTGCAGTTGATCTCATGAAGGTTTTACACAAAATTGCAATTTTTTTAATACGTGTTGATTAATTTTACAGAACTTTATAATAAAAATACTTTCGCAAGAAAAAACTGTAAAAGCGATATTATCTCAGCGACGAACTTGTTTCGATCACGAGTCCCGTAATTAACCCCCATGATTGGTGAATAAGCAATTGCAAATATTTGTTATTTTTTTTTTATAGAAGCAATAATAGATAATTGAATAATAAAAGTAATAATAGCCGAAGGTTATTAAACGGGAGGCCACGTGTCAAACCCCAGACCAAATTTCTGACAAAAACTGTGGGAGTAAAAAAAATTGCCATGAAGAGTTTCTCAACAATCTGTCAATCGAAATCGTCTTTTAAACTGTAGATCCTGCCTCTTATGTATAAAATTAATGTACACAACATAAGTGGTGAGAGAAGCTAGGTTCTAGTCCTGGCTAAAGGCTTGTAATGACCAATTATGTATGTTTGAATACCTTGTACGTAAAATGTGAAATAATTCACATTCAGCTAATGCATCAATGCCTAAAAAATACAACTCTATGTGTAGAAATTTTAAAATAAAAAATAAATAAACAAGAATGACAGTCCTTTTTGTTTTTCAATTGAATTGTGTCAACTTCAAAATAACATATAAAACTCGTATATATTTTGCTAATTTCGAAAAAGAAAGTAAAAATAATACCATTCGACGAATTGCAATGTTCAAGTTCCTTCAAAGTGTATTGATCGCACTGTTTGTCTTCATTTATTGTGTGATTTTAATAGTCCAGCAAATAATGTTATCACTGACAAACCTAAGTTTACATGTCAGCAATTATTTTAAAGTTGAAATCAATGGAAAAGATAAAGCACCGGCAGGAGATTATTTAAATGAAAACCTGAATGCAAATAAGGTAAGTTTCTGGTTTTTTTCTTGAAATTTTATTTCTTGGATTAGGAGAATGTAAAAAAGGTTGTGATAAATTATAGCTCATCATACGTAAATCTAAGATAATAATTAATAATACAAATATAATGTCAACATTATTCTTATATTTGCACGCATGTAAGTACCAGTATGTCTAAAGAAGAACGATTTAGAAAACGATTTGTTAAATACAATCACATTGCAGTCGGGTAAAGAGAGAGGAGAAGAGAAGAGCTTAGGTCATGATATGTTATGTTTGTTGGCATATTGTGCTGAAAAGTGTTTAAACATTTCGTTTGATGTAATTGAAAATGCTTTTTATATGACAATGACAGAATTGTTATTGTTATTGTTATTACAAATTTTTATTTCAAGAGTCCTTTTATTGTTTAATGTTGTAACATGTTTGTGTGTATTTAACAGCATTAAAAGCCATTAACAAACAGATGTGGCATGGTAAAGCATAAAATCATCATCCATCCATTTGTTCTCATTCATATCAACTGGCTATAGAAAGAAATATTCTTAGAATACGTTAATGACAACAATATATACCTAGCAATGGCAACAGCCGCAATAGTAATTGTTGCCCAAAAACAGTAGAAGTAACACAACAATATTTAAGAATAACAATTGCCGCTTGCGCGGCCTTTGAATTATTCTGAATTGTGGAATGAGACATGAAAACAAAATATTTCAACGATAAACATCAAATTTCCACAAATTACGTTTAATATTTTACGTGAGATACGATAAAAACAGATTGTATTCATTCGTAGAACAATTCGTGCATTGTAAAGAGCACCCACCAACATTGCAAAGAGCTATGGAAAACGACATCCGGCAAAGCAAACTAAGCATTTGAGCCTATTAGTATTATTGTAGTACACCGAACAGGCAGCGAAATCATTGCCAACCAGCCAACCGTTCATCCGTTTACACATACGATAGATACGTTGTTGTTCACGGTTAGCATTAAGAGAAAAAGAGAAATCGTAAAAATCCATTTAATTTCTACTTATTTTGTATACGCGAGTATAATTTGACATTCGTCTGACTTGGTTTGCTTCTTCTTTTGCCATTTTCTTTAGATGGTTGCGACCATAAATTTATTTATTTTGCTGTTACGTTAAGACTATGAAACTGTGATAACCAAACTTGGAAAACTAATCCTCTTCAGTCGTATAATACAGGATAAAATTATTGTATTCCTTAGAGGTTCTTTACACTTTACACTGTAACACTGTTATAGATTTAAGACTTTGAGTTCGTAGTCTAGCAGGTAGTATATTGGTTTGCCAGACGAGAGCCCATAGTTCAATCCCTGGTTTAAACATCTCGAACACAATGAGAGCTGGCTTCCGTTAAAAATAAAGAAAAATTGTCATGAGAAGTTTCTCAACAATCTGGCACTCGGCGTCGTCCTCTAAACTGTCGCCTCTAACGGAAAAAGTTAAAATACACAACACGAATGGCGTGATAAGATAGGTTGTAATACTGACTAACGGATTGTAATTGAAGTCGCCGTAGTCTAGTAGGTAGTGTGTTGGCTTATTAGACGAAAGGCCAGGGTTCGAATCCCCGGTCAGACATCAAAAACGAAATATGAAAAAAATATTTCTTCGGCGACTTCCTCTCAGCAGATTTCTGGCAAAAACTCTGAGAGTAAATGAAATTGCCATGAAAAGTTTCTCAAAAAAATCTGTCGTTCGGAGTCGACTTTAAACTGTAGGTCCCGCCACTCATGTATAAAATTAGCACATACAACATAAGTGGTGTGAGAAGCTAGGCCGTAATCCTGACTGAAGGGTTGTAATGGCCAATTATGTATGTATGTATGTATGGATTGTAATGATCAATCAACGAGAAGTAGAATAAATTTCTTTCCATGTTACTTGATGTCGTGTCATATCATAACGATATGATACCGAAAAAAGGTGTTGTAGGAATAAATTCGTTATGATTAGAATTAGCCGATACAGATTAGGCCACATTTCTCTTTTACTAAGGCAAATTAGTGAGTAATAAAATTATTCGGCATTATTGGTTGGTTGCCAAAGAGCCGACCAGAAAATTAGCTACGGCTTCAGGCCATCGATATTTGTAACATAACGTTCTGCTGATTTGATAAAGTTTCGTTATAATGCCGATATTATCTATTCAACT
>QOCX01001092.1:0-27313 GCA_005959815.1 Sarcophaga bullata | reverse complement strand
GTACCTCCAACCTTCGGTGTTCCAGCATAAACTCAGCCATTCTCTGGCTGTATTTAACACTTCCCCCTTCAGCCGGTTTGGCCGGATCATCTAAATCTGGGAATATGCTAAATACTAGAATATGCTCCGCATCTACACAGTTTGTACATATAGGGAACGTATCTTGCAGGTATTTCCTAGTGCATCCATGACCAGTTAGAAACTAGGTCACGTAGAAGTTCAGCCGCTTAATGCTCATTCTCCATCCAGTAACTGTAGTCTAGTAGGTTGTGTGTGCGGCCAATACTGTTGTCTTATTAGACGTGGGTCTGCGGTTTTAACCCCCTGCTCAGGCATTTCAAACAAAACTTAATATGAAGAAATATCTCTACGGCGTCTTCCCCTCAGCGGTGTTCTGGCAAAAGCTCTGAGAGTAAAATGAAAAGTTCATCTTTTGAAATTAACATTAAACTGTAAGTCCCGCCACGATGTATAAAATTGTTAAACATAACACGAGTGATATGAAATATTAGGTGGCGATCCCGACTAATGAATTGTAATGATGGATAGAGTAAGTGTTTGCTCAAAGTCAATACTATGACAATGTCCATCTATCAAATATCCGAAAGGAAATTATAAAATGATGCCAATAACTAGACTCTTAACGTAATCCCAAGTATTTTTAAAAAAAAAAGCACCCCAGAAGGCAATTTTACAATGTTACCTAAGCAAGTTGATGTTTTTATGAAAAATTCACTCGTTGTCCTTCTTATTCCGATACGGAACAATCTCTTCGCAGAGGTTTATCATAATTCCTGCTACACAGAAAATAGGTTACCAGTTCTAGAACAATTTGGTGTACAAGCAATTCGTAACAATAACCATGCTAATTAAAATATTTTTTTTTTTGAATCTTTGCTTTGTCAGAAAATGTTTAAATTTTCAGTAATCCATCGGTTACATAAATCTGTACGAGTGTAAAACATATGTATGCATGCATGTACATACATACGTACCACAAATATTATGCCATCGTTTATAAACACATATTCTCTCCGCCTATAACTAATCACAGCATAATTAATTCTTTTCAAGAGAAACATGTGTCTTTCAATATTGCCGTTAATTGGAATTCAAAAGTTTTATGCCAACAACACCGCCCTCAAATGTGTAAGATGTAGAGGGGAATAGAAATACGAAAGCTACGAAATAGATATTGCGGTCTTAAGATATTCGGTGAAAATATTTCATGCTTCCAAATGAAATGCTAAAATCGCATCAAACGTAAACGCAAACTAAAACTAAAACTCAAACACACACACTTCTACACTCATACTGGCATTCTATCTTCAGTCATTAAAAGTAAAAGTAAAAGAAAGAGATAAAAGTCACTAACAATAAATGTATGTATGTATGTGTGTTTGTAAGCGTGTGCCTCGCTCTGCTTAAATACGTTTAAAGGAATTTATGCGAATCCATCTTTGGCAACATTCCTTAGGCAACATTGTTCTGTAATGTATTGCGCATAAGAAAGAAAGAAAGAAAGAAAGAAAACTTTTTTAAAATATACACAAGCATAGTTTCGTAATGAGTTTTACCCAAAGACATAACTGTTACAAGAAATATCTCGAAATATTGAGCCATAATTACAATATTATAACAGCCAAAGACCTTCGTTTGAACGCAGTAGGCTCTATCTTCTTCTTCTTATTCTTCTTTAATTTAGATTTGTTTCAATGTAAACTAAAAAAACTTTTATTAAGCAAATGATTAGGAAAAAAAATTAAATTCTTAAAAGATGGAAAGGACTACACGACAACGTTTTATTAAAAATTAAAAAAAAAGAAAACTTGTTTAGTTTATATTTTGTGGGGCCATTCGTTTACAATTAATCGAAAATATTAAATTTGTCATTGAGTTTGCAACATTTTGAAGTGTTGAGTTTTATTAATCAAGCAGATTTCCTTGATTTTTTCCGGTTGAAATCCGCTAAACCCCTAAGTAAGCTTTAGCTGCAAAGACTCCCTATAAGTTTTCGATGAATGAATCGACAATTTTAAAAGAAAACACAATAAACGCAACGCAGCATATACTTCGTACAATAATTTTGTAATTGTAGTCCACGGTAAACTGCATGCGTATTAATTATAATAAAGACAGCAGCAGTAAGGCGGAAGCAAAGGAAATAAAAACGTATTCTGTTTTTAAAACTCTATTTCATGCATGTTATTATATCGACATCATTAATCCTCTCACTGTAAGCACTAATGCTCTCATTGCTGCGAATAAAAATAGAAATTAGCTTGTTGTCACACTACCTTTAAAATAATCACTTCCATATACACCCCCGTGTTCCATTTTTGAGAGATTGCAGCCTTTGCTGCTTTGCTTTTATTGTGTTTATAGGAAACCATTGCTCATATTGTTTAAAGAATCTTCAGAATGTTCATGAAAGTTTCTTTAATGATATCTTTTAGGCCCTTTAAATATTTTGATCATGCTACTCACACCCTTACACATCCTCCGCTTAAATTTCGTTTGGATCGTACAACAACTGTATTCTAAATTACACTTTTGCGTTAGAAAAAAATTGATTTTTCCATTCTTCATATGTGAGCTTTAACAAATCTAAGACGTCTCTCTTTGTATGCCTCAATTATTGATGGTTTAGAATCAATTTTTGTCTAATTAATCCACAAGCAATAGATTCCTTGGTACATACATACATAATTGGCCATTACAATCCTTTATGTTGTGTGTGCTAATTTCATACATGAGTGGCGGGACCTACAGTTTAAAGTCGACTCCGAATGACAGATTTTTTGAGAAACTTTTCATGGCAATTTTATTTACCCTCAGATTTTTTGCCAGAAATCTGCTGAGAGGAAGCCGCCGAAGAAAAATTTTGTTCATATTTCGTTTTCGATGTCTGACCGGGGATTCGAACCAGAGATCAGCAATGAATCAGTTTTTCGCTACTCATAAGTACTCATGAAATTTTGAGTATAAGTGAGTCAACAGTATTGAAATTTAACCGCTCTGATTCATTCGTACTCATTACAACGTTGATTTATAAGTACAAGTTGCAATGAGTATGAGTACAACGTTGACATCGAACTCATAACATTCGAAATATGCTTGATTCATTCGAGTGATTGGAATCATTCATCAAAATTAACAGGCTCAGTTATTGTTGCATTTACAACAAAAAAAGACACACAAGCAAAACAGACAGAGCAGCAAACAGAGCAAACACACAACCTTCTAGTGAGTATTGTAGAGTTCGTACGCGATTCATACTTATTTTCTGATTCTTATACCTATGTTGAGTCATGGAGAGTACAAATCACAAATATCATGCGTAGTGTTAAGTATGAGTATGATGAGTACTTCAAACTTTGAATATGAGTAGTATGAGTATGAAATTAAAATAAGTATGAATGCGTATAAGTATCGGAAATTATGAGCATGATTCGAATCTACTCATCTTTTTGAATACTCATTACTGATCCCTAATTCGAATCCTGGCCTTTCGTCTAATAAGCCATTACATTATCTACTAGACTACGGCGACTTCCGTAGTAACTGAAGTTTTGTTTTCATTGACGTCATTGTAGTTGAAAACCGGCAAGGTCTTCAAGAATATGGAGCACGGAGGCCTCCCCTGTTGAATGAATGAAGAGTAAGATCCATGTAACTGCATAAGGAAGAGGATGAAAGCTATTGCCACAATTGAAGTTGTCTAACTATTTGAGACATATTAAAGAAGTTTTTTGTGAGGATCTTCTTAGAGCGGCTTAGAACGGATACCAAACAACGCCTCAAGCAGGCAGTATTCAAAGTGTGTTGACCAGATAAATACCATTAAGATGGTAATTGAAGATGTAGTCGATATGTAATCTCGAATGAATATTGCCCAATCTGTGAAATATGGGCATTCAACTGAAAATTTTGGTAAAACATAGCAGCCAAGAGGGATTCCAGTCTACCGTATTCTATGGCAGAAAATATTCTGTAACTTACGACACCATTTCAGGAGAACGATAAATTTGTTTCTTATTAGCATTGTTATCGCTAATTGTAGTAAATGCAGTCTCCCACCTAGAGAAAAATAGAAGACCACACAGTAATGCATGCAATTCAAAAAGGCTGGATATTCGACTAAAGTTTCCTCATTCTGCAGATAATATATGTGCACTCAACTATAGATTCTGTGTATATGTAAGAGAAGTTAGACGATCTTTCTCTAGAATCGAATTAACTTTGCTTGGATAAATGTTGGCTCTAAAGAAATGCGAATTGATTCCAGATCGAAGGAGCTACAAACTCACTGGCATCTAGTGAAGTAGATTTAAACAATGCAACTCTGCTCATATTTAAGATTGAGAGGCTTTGTTTGTTACTAGCATCAGTTAAAGTAAGCTTTGTTTGTGAATTGATGATTCAGAATAATTCCAGGAATATTCTAGCCTAGTGTAATCAGCAACGTACAGCCATGGACCTATGGCGGAATGCGAGATATTAACTTAAAATTCGCTGAAAAAAATTTGGGTTCTGCGGATACACTCATTGCAAGCAATCCCAGAACGGAGAATGTTGAATGTCTCAAGCCACATGGCAACCAGACGACAACGCATAGACAGCTCAGATCCAGTACAGATGCAGCTCGCAATAAGATGACTGAAAGCAAAGCAAGAAATGATTCGTAATTGCCTCATAATAAATTTTTTTTAATTTCCTTTCATTTGAGTCTTAATTCCATAGATTTCGTCAAATAATTTCTTAACACTCTCTCAGAATACGTTATTATTCCAGCAGTAATTTATTGAAATGTCGATTTTTTTTTAGATTATCGATTAAGCTCGAGCCTATTTCCAAACAGTTGACTTTAATTTTTCACTATTTTGTTAATTTTTTATATAAAATTTGCAATTTATACTTAAAAGTTATCAAAAAAAAACATTTTTTGATCGTCTAATATCAGAAATGAATGAACTTTTTGGCTAGGTCTTACTATAAAAAGTAAAAAGTATTTATAAAGGGCGTCTTAGAATATTATTGGATAAAATATACTTTAAAGGGTCACCACAGTTCTGATTTTTTTGATTAAAATTTTCATGACTTTCACAGAAATGTTGACAGAGGTCTGGCTGTGTCTTGGATTTCGGATTTGAGCTCAAAAATTGTTTCCTGTTTATTCCCATAAACACGAGCTTTTACAAACCCCGAAAGAAAAACTCGCACATCATAAAATGCATTATCTTGGTGACCAGTTGACATCGGAATATCTCGGAATAAATATTTTCATCCTGACACCGTTTTGCTAAAATCTCACATTATCCAGATAAATGTCTGCCAGTCGACGTTACAGAAACCTTGTTATCATATTGTAGTAACGAATATCATTCACGATAATTGTAATTTCGATAAATTCCTGATTAACTTTTTCAGTGTAAGAAATATAATCTAATAAGAGTTATTATTGATGTCTGAAACAAACCTCCCCTCCATATTTAAACATACGAAATGTGAAAACTAAGCCAAACACACATAATGTAGACATTTATGTATGCTTACATACATACACACATACATACTTACAATTACAGAATTGAAAAGCTTGCCTTAATCAAAACATTAAAGAATTTTTACACAAATATTTGACTGCATAACTACGCGTGACATTCATGCTGCCTGCCTGCTTGCCTGCCTGCCTGCCTGCCTGCCTGCCAATAATCCTTCTCAGAAAATAAAAGAAGAAAAAGGCTATAAGTGAGGATAGGATAACGTTCCCAGCATATAATATGTGCCAAGTTGTGTAACGATAATACAAAAGAATTGTTCTTAGAAAGTCATAAAGTGAAGCAAAAGTTTTGTCATTTTGTTACACGTTGTACTTAAGCGGGAATAAATCAATTTGATTGCCACTTAGTCTCGATGGAATGTTAAAAATGTACGTACGTTATAGCTTCTACAGTTTTTTCATAAGTGCCATTATCCTTGTTCACCTCCACTCCATATTACTGCCTTCATTGTCGCTGCCATCGTTTCTATTCATCCTGTTTTTTTTTTTTTTTTGTAGTAGTCGTCCTTAGATTCTCTCTGCTCTGGGCCCTAGCACTGTCATCATGTGAACAAACAAACTAAATTTCGTATGATTATCGTAATTCTCGTATACTCATATTTGCTATCAAAAGTGAAAACAAACAAAAAAAAAGTTACGAATAAAGGCGAGTGTGAAGAAAACTGCTTTTTAATTCTAGTTGTGGGAATTATATTAAGTTCAGTCAAATATAAAATTGCGCAGCTTGAAGTATTCCAAAGCTTTTTGGTCCGCTAAAGGAACATATTTAATTTATCGATATCTCTAAGACTAAAAAAAGGTATCATAAAAATTCAGAAAAGGATTTTAATTGAAGGATTTTCATTTTAAGACACTGTTACGAGATATGATATAACATTCGCTGGAATATAACGAAAAACTAATTTTTTTTTGGTATATCTCGAAGACCTCTGGGCTTGCTGCATCACCTAATTTCGATTTAATGTACAATAAACAATTAAAAAACTATGGTTTAAGTCGGCCTGTGTTAGAAAATGTCAGAAAAGGTCAGGTCAGACATCTCCAGCAAAACGAAATATAAAAATATATTTCTTCGATGACTTCTTCTCAGCAGATTTCTGGTAAAAACTTTGAGAGTAAAATTAAATTGCCATGAAAAGTTTCTCAAAAATTTATCGTTCAGAGTGGACTTTAAACTATAGAACCCGCCACTCATTTATAAAATTGACCCACACAACATAATTGGTGTAAGAAACTAGATCGTAACCCTTAATGAAGGGTTGTAATGATCAATTATGTATGTTAAGTATGCGTCAAAAGAAGTTATTATAATTTAAACTAGTACGGGTTTTATTACTGATAAGAAAAAAATTGTTCTCAAGTTCAATCAGCTGGTAGACTATAAAGAAATATGAGATCATTCCAATGCATTGGTGAAAATAACTCCGCATGGGCCTTAGTACCAGTAGAATAATGAAAAATTCCTTTTCAGTTATTTGGAATATGCTTGGCTAGAGCGAATAAACATTCTGATTGAATGCACTGGTTTAAATAGATTTAATTTGCATTTGTAGCACATAGCCGTAGAAGCGTCCAATAGCAACGTCTCTTGTAGTCTACCTAAGTAGCTAAAGCTAACCACGACCTCTATAGTGAATAGTCATGAAAGCATTATTTACTGTACAGAAAACGTAATATTGCCTTGGCTTCTTTTGATCCACCAAAACTTTGATGATATTATCGGCCACACAATGTACACATTTTAATGTTAATCAATGACATGACAAGCTCTAGTTGCAAAGATGCTATAGCTGCCCTATTTGGCTTCTATTGTCGAAGTGTACATATATTGCTGAGATGCAGCATTTATTATGTCAAAAAGCATAAAGTGCTGTAACGCTGACAAAAACGAAAATAAGCAAACAAAACAAACAAAACAAACAGGCAACAACAAATTACACACAATATACGGTAAAAAAATGTACACAAACAAATGCGTGGGAATTTATGCGGAGTAATCAAAACAAAAAATCCAATAACAACTACACATTTCCAGTCAGTCAGTGGAGAGACATGACCAAGAACTGTATTAGAAAGTGACCGTTATGTACAGTGGTGTTGACCTTTGTTAAAAAGGAGAAGCGTTTTGTTAGTTAAAAAATCCCTTTATTTAAAAATGCATTTAAATAAACAAATAAAAAAATTAATAAAATAAATAAATTCTTTATCTTTATGGATAGTAGACGTATAAAAGAAAATTAAAAAATTAAGACTTTTCACAGGTCTGTGTACATATGTTTAGAATCTAAACACAATCAATATATCGCTCTAAGTCGATAAACATTATACAAGAGGTAAATGTGGAATTGAAGTCGCCGCAGTCTAGTGGGTAGTGTGTTGGCTTATTAGACGAAAGGCCAGGGTTCGTATCCCCGGTCAGACATCAAAAACGAAATATGAAAAAAAGATTTTTTCGGCGGCTTCCTGGCAAAAACTCTGAGAGTAATTAAAATTGCCATGAAAAAGTTTCTCAAAAATCTGTAGTTCGGAGTCGACTTTAAACTGTAGGTCCCGCCACCCATCATAAAATTAACACACACAACATAAGTGGTGTGATAAGCTAGGCCGTAATCCTGACTGAAGGATTGTAATGGCCAATTATGTATGTATGTAAATGTGGAATTGCACCCAATTGTAGCTGTTATCTCAGTGTTCAGAAGTAGCATCATGGCCGCAGTACTCGGATCTACAGCAGCTATCTTCCTCATCATTATATTCAAAGCCATAAAAAAACAACTGCAATCAATAGAATTTCATTTAACACTAGATTTACGGACTGAGCCAATTTTACTCATTAAAAATTTGATCACTATATATATGGTTACGAAAATGGAAATTGTGTAACATCGTTTAACATTAAAATGTTAAACAAAAGCTATAAAAACAAAACAACGGACCTATTGGCTTGATTGACAAATAATGAAGAATATAACAACAACATCAGTATAACGAAAAAGGGATAAACAAGTAAACGAAAAGCAACAACAACGCGTAAGGATGAACGTAAACAAGATACGAAAACAAAAAACATGAAAGCATAAATAAATGTAAACATCGTTGTTTACATTTATGGTGATTTCGAGAAGGCGAAACCTCGAACGTTAGCCTGCAAGAACCTTCATAAGACTGTTTACGTCGCTATATAAAAGGCAAAGCAAAGCATGCAAAGTCGGAGTAAAAGTTCAGTCAGTCTTGTGGTGAAGACGAGTTGCGTGTGAAGTAAGCAATCAAGGGTTGATCGATCTCCGTTACAAAGATCTACAGAACAATTGTGTAGTAATTGTTATTGTTTATCGCAAAGGGCATAACCAAAGGAATAACAAATAAAGCAATTGTTATTGTTAGAATCAGTTGTGAACAGTGGTTCGATAAATAAAGGATATAAAACTTTAATATTACTTTTTAAAATCATACGTTGGTTTTTAGTTAAGTAATGAAATATATGTAAACGTTCATTCCTCTTCCCCACACAACTATACCTATTTTCACGGTTGTGAGCCAATTTGACTCATAGAATGGTTCAATAGTTTGAAAGCCTGGGCATCATTCAAGTCGCCTGTGACTTTGTTTCTCTGATTGTTACTTGTTTTCGCTACATTATTACTCACTTCTGTCATCATTTCGATTTATAGAACGCGTGTGAGCTCCTCAAGTTCTCAATAATAAGGAATGGGGGCTTACAAAATCACAATTGCAGGCGTTTGTAGCAATTTTATTTGCTAGAGGAGCTTAGGAAGCAAACAATTTGTTTATATTTGTGGTCTACGAGGTGGGGTCCACCTTTTTTAGCCCAGACTATGTCTAGAGATAAATTTAGAGACATACTTCGATTCATACGAAGTATGAACGCAGTGAAAGACTGAAAGACAGACAAACTTGCTTTGATCTCAAAAATATAGGAAAAATTTATAGAGTACAGTCAAGCTTATAACAAACCTAATGCAAACATAATGATCGATAAGGATTTATTCCCTACTAAAGCTACATGCCGATTTACACAGTACATGCCGAACAAGCCGGATAAATTCAGCATCAAATTTAGCCTGGCATCCGATGTTAGAAGTAAATAGCTTGTAAACGGTTTTCCGTACTTGGGCAAGGATGAAACCCAAGGATCAAATATTCCCTTGAGCGAGTTTGTAGTAACAAAGCCAGCAGAGCCATATTTAGGCTGTGAATTTTTTTACTAGCATTTCACTTGCAAAAAAGTTATTTGCAAAGAAGACTACTTTGACTTTTGACTGTACTTGACCAAATGGCCCGAAAATATAGCGTTAAAACAAGTTCACGCAGATTGCCTCTACAAGTTTTCTTCATCATTTTAGATTTAGCAGCTATCAATGCCTGAATTCTAATATTTCACGAAAAGATTTTATTTTCCAATTGGCCGAAGAGCTAAGGAGTAAATCTAGAGATAAAGTTGAGAACACTTCCATTCCAATGATAGACATTCATACTACTGACTCACTGAAGAATTGTCAATAATCATGCAACAATCGTGCAACAATCATACAAAAGTAACAGATCTTCAAACTCTTGTACTAAAAGTAAGAGAAATGTTTGCGGAAAATGTCTTTCAAATAGGGAGTAAAAAATGTTTTCCATTAAGTTTTTGATTTGGAACTATTTTCTTTGGAAAAACTTCAATTTTCTTTACAATCAACATCCGTAATACTAATGTTAAAGTGCATTTAATTAAACCATCTTAACTGTAAACTTGTTTGGACAAATTAATTGAATATTTTTCAATTCGCTTATATTGTTCGTTGATATAAAAACCACACTGTGGATGGATGGAATATCGAAAATAGTTTATTACCTGCAGTGGTATTAGAAAAGTTTACGTCTATGCAATAACATCCTGTCATGATTCAGAATATTTCTCATGTTAAAGACAACATCCTTAAAAAAAGCAAAATTAATCAATTTTATTTGGATACCAAAGAAAACAAAAATAAAAAAAAATTTTAATTAAATTTCAACGTTTAAGTGAAAGTGAACGATTAAGAACATTTTTGTGCTTTGAAGTCAGCAACAATAATTTGCAAATAATTCAATAAATACTTCGATATGTACACATGGCTATAAAAGTATACATACAATTACCAAATTTCCGATATTTTTGAACCAATCCACTATTAGTTTTTTTTTTAATTCATTCTTTTCAAAATTTATTTAGAATATTGCCAACTTTCCTTGATTAAATGACGCATTTTTGGCGGGTCTGTGTATATGCCTTTCTATTTTCTAGTAATTGATGACTATAAAAAAACTGGCTATCTAATATTCAGAACCCTCCGAATTATTCGGCTCACACACAACTTGTATTCTTAAAAGTATGGCTCTCCCAGATCGCAGATAAACAGAAATCAAGAAATATAAGCTTTGTTCGGAACTAACAACTATTGTGTAGACTTGTAGGTTAAAACAAAAATTGCTTTTTGAAAGGCAGCAATCCAGAATGTAATAAGAAAAAGTATAAATCTGTATATATTTGGAATGTGGTCGAAAACCTGTGGATTAAAATTCAATTTTGTTGGTCGGTGTTGGCGGACAAATTTAAAAAATGTGGACCAATAGCTTAACGTTGACAATACTGATGTGATAGTCACTAAAATATAATATGGGGATATAGAGAAAGAGCATTATAGCAAGTATACTGTACAGAGAAATACTTATATCCTTAGGGGACTGCTAACAAACAATATCTGATACCGATTACCATGAATAATCTTCCAGAATAGCAACATATCCCAATCGCACCGAAATTATTCTAGCGTTAGTTTGAATTTCGTTTTGCTGTTTTTTGTAATTCTGTTTTCGTCTACTTCCCCGGGAGGGAAATTTCCGGCAATTCCACAAATTTTTTCAATCCCGAAATCCCGGGAATTTTTTTCTGAAATTCCCAGGAATTATTATGAATAAAAAATTTTTACTATTTGTCAACATTTATTTCAGCTGTCAATTGTATGTGTTTGTTTGTACTTTTTTTTAGTAGCTTAAAGCTATCCATAAGAAGCCAAATGTACTTCCACTTGATAGCCACAAAAATAGCGGAAACCTTCGTCTGGAGAACACTGGAACTATTTTACTTGTTCTCACTAACTGTCAATATCGATTTTATAGATCAGACCGTAAAGATCTCAATCTGATTCTTATCGTTATCGAATGTGGAAATGGAAGGCCAATGTCTATTAAATGGTTGTTAACTGTGTTCTGCTAAAATACAGAACAGACTACATCCTCGTAGTGCTAACCAGATTTTAGCATTTTTTTTGGCCATCTGATCACATAATAACCAGTTTAAGTTTACTACTACAAGCGCATCGATGACCAATGGACCATACAATCTACATAATTTTTCTAATAGATCGATAAACGTCCTTGCCAAGAGACGGGATCAAAAGGAGTCTTGTGCAAATCTCAATTAACTCGTTTGAAACCATCATTGAGAGAAAAACGCCCAAAGTATGTGACCTGACTTTGGGTTTTATTTCCTTCAATATGCCTTCGTTCAAGCAACTTATAAAAGAAATAACACTTAAGGTCAAGTTACATAAAATTCGACAGCAAAGTGACAGCTTTTCAGGGTGACTTGGCTGCATATAACAACAAAATAGCTTAAGCACTAAGTCAACTGATAGTTTTTAAAGTGCTCTACGTGGGTCAAAAATTAAAAGTTCGCCATTTTCATTCATTGTTTTAGCGCAGTGTGGAACTAAGCTCATAATAAACATGTTATGCAACTTTGCTGTCAGTTGGAAAAAAATCAAAGTTTAACGTATGGCGAAGGCTTTGACAGTTTTCAACTGTCACAAGTGCACATTTATACGCTGTTACTCTGCTGCAGATTGCACGTTGCAACTTGTTATGTAACTTATGTTGAATGACTAGTTGAAGATATATTATCATAACAATTCATAATTAAATTTAGTTGCAAAAAGAAAACGTCGAAAATTTATAACTAAACGCAACGTATATGGTCCGCATAACATTTAACATATTCCATGTGACTCCACGTTTAGATTGAATATCTAAAACTAATATTGAAATCAAATTTTTATTTCACTTTAAAAATAACACGGCGCGACAGTGAAAATATATCCGAGTAATTTCATAGTCTAAGTTAGTCACAAGGTTGAATGGAACTCAAAAATACTTTTTTTATAACCTCCAAACTTGTTTTATTTGACAAAGGCTGTTTTTTTGATTTTTTCACACAAAATTATTGATTAACAAAATATGTTTGAACCTATTTTAAAAATCTAAAGTTTTTTAGAAAGGGGAGAGATTAATCATTAGAACGGTGTACATAAACATTTTGTTCAAACTTATATTTTATGAGTTTTGATCGAGTAAACTTGGAAAGTATGATTTTTTTCTCATTTTTTCAAGTTTAGCTATTCATAATTGCAAAATTAAATTAAAAAAATATTAAATAAATGATGACATTCTGAAAGTGCATTATCTTGTGAAGAGATTGACATTTCTTATGATCAAATCGGACAAAAATTACAGTAGTTACTATTTAAATAGTAAAACAGTTGTGGGTTATATTTTTTATATATGTTATCTTATCAAATGAACTTTCTGTTCAAAAATTTTCAGAATTTTTAATGGATCTTGATTGTTAATCACAAAATGTGCAATTTCACGTTTGCACGACTACCAGAAGTCGGCAAATATCTATGTTTTTTGCAAATATTATTATTTCCCTTGTCGCAAACATAGGCCAACTTCTTGTAGTCACTCAAATGCGAAATTGACAAATTTTTCGATAAACAATCAAAGTCCCACAAAAATACTGAAATTTTTGAACGAAAAGTTCATTTGACATGAAAAATATAACTCGACTGTTAGACTCCTTAACTATAAGTACGCTAATTTTTATCCGGTTTGATCAAACGAATTATCAATCTCCTAACAACATAATGCATTTTCAGAATGTCATTACTTATTTCGTATTTTCAATTAAAGTTTGCTGCTATGAACGGAGAAACTTGAAAAAATATGAAAAAAATTCGCAATTGTCAAGTTTACCTCATCAAACCTCAGAGCATATTAAGTCAAATAATATATGTGTGTATATCGTTTGAAAGGTCCATCCCTCTTCTTTCCAATAAGGTTTAAATTTTGGACATTGGTACAGAAATATTTGTGTAATCAATAAATTTCTGCGTAAAGTCAAAAAAAAAACAGTTATTTGTCAAATAAAATAAGTTTGGAGAGTTCGAGAAATATAAAAGAAATATTTTTGAATTCTACTTAACTAACTGAACAACTTAGGCTAGATAGTTACTCGGGTGTATTTAATTTTTTGTATTTTGTTGCATAGTATAATTATTTTCTCTTTGAAATTAATTGCAATTGAAGTTTGTATAAACTTATGCTAAGGCTGAGAATATGTTGCCTGACCTTTCATTTTCTCGCAGTGTCTGTTCATTTTATGAGTGTAATGCGCAAACATTCTTTGTTTGATGGTGAACATGGCAACAGCCGTATTATTAAGTCTTATTTATATTTTTGTTATTCAATATTTCGTCATTACCATGGGCTTGGTTCTTGACGATGAGCTGGTATTATTTTACACACTCTTTCTAGCTTCCACTCATACCATCATTCTCTCAAACATTCATTCATTCATACATTTATCCGTGGTGTGTACGTTTAAGTTTTTAGAAATTTTTTTTTTTTGTTTTTTGTTTCAAAAATACTTAAAATTCAAAACATCCCAAAATAATAACACAAACAAATACACTCATTCACACTGGCATGGTAAATACACATGTATACACATGTACATATGTATGTATGTATGTATGTATGTATGTATGTATCTAAGTAGATGGTCATGACCAGGAGAATGTAGTCGGCTATTATGATTGGGATGTTAAATTGAATGGCATTATGCCGTACAAAATATAAAAACATACGCTTTAATGTGTATGTGTATGTGAGCCCAAAAGCCTCCTGATAATATTCCAGCTTTATCGACATTGATAAACATTTTTAATGAACAATTCATAAAATGGTAGAATGTAAAACGTTACAAGCATTAAAAGTGACTCTGTTACGCTCAGAAAGTAGTGACTGGCCATTTGGTTTAATTCTAGCAAATATATTGGTTGGGTAACACACTACGAAACATTTAAGATGACTAGTCAGTTTGTTGTTGTGGTAGTGTGACTATAAAACATTAAATTTCTTAATTTTATAATGAAAAATTCTTTAAGGATACTACACATGCACGTTAATATGTCATAAAAATAGGTGATATGCCTCATATTATAGGTTCACTGAGGAATTCAGAATTTGTCCCCCCTAATATTATGGAGTTAAGTATTCAGTCTGGTAATTCTAATGGAATGGAATGGAAAATGGAATGGTTGGTGTACAACAAGAAATATAAATTTTTTTTAATATAAAGACGATCTATTATTTCATAGTTAAGTGGATTATGGTAAGAGGTGCATTCGATTAAACGAAGTTTCATAAAAGCAACAGTACAGGTGTTAATCGTCCTACATCGTAATGTATTTAATTGTTTATAAATTGCCTTCACGATATTACTACATATAAAATTGATCAGAATTCCGACCTAACTTCTCACATCATTTAAGTTGAGAATGTTAATTGTATACCTGAGTGTCGGCAGCTACAGTTTAAAGTCGACTCCGAATGACAGATTTTTTTGAGAAACATTCTATGGCAATTTTATTTACTCTTACAGCTTTTTCCTGAACTCTGCAATCGCCAAAGAAATATATTTTCTACTTAGTTTTGCTAGAGACGTCTGACCTGGGGTTCGAGCCTCGGCCTCACTTCTAATAAGCCAACATACTAGCTACTAAACTACGGCAATTGCACTAAATAATTACAAAAAAAAAAAAACTCCATCTCAATTCAAAGTCATTAAAACTGTATATACCAGTTGTACCAGTATGAAATGAGCGATTTTTTTCTTTTTTTTTTGTGAAAATAATACATTAATTTGATATGAAAGTAAGAAACTTTTTATTCAAAGTGTTGTCTGCATACAAATTTTTTTCATTTTCCTTTTAGGAAACGAACTTCTGTTCAACCAATGCGTATCTCATCGCAACAAACAGTAGTAGGAAGTAGCCCAGTCTGATGTATATGCAGGGTGGGCTAGCAGTTCCCAACCTAATGCTTTAAATGCATCCTGCCCTAGCTTTGCTTTGTGTGCAGATGCATTATTATACTATAAGCAAACGTTGTCATTTTTTGTGGCCCATTCTGTTCATATTTCGATCAATGCATGGTTAAATTTGTTGTCGATAATAATCTTTATTAACGGTTTGACCAGGTTTTACAACACACCTTTCTGGTTCTACCAGACATATAACATTGTCTTTGAGTTTGCAGCCGATTGATGGTTGTCCCTGATAAACGCAAATCAATCAAATTTTCATTGCAACACTGATTTTCTAGCGTGTCTTTGAAGCATAATTTTACAAGTGGTTTTTCGGCGTTCTATCTGTCTGTCATTCAATTTGTGTGGCACTCATTTCCTAGATCTTTGGATCTTCAACATAGCTTTTTAGCATTCACTGCTACTACTGCCACTGATTCAAAGTGTCATCTTTATCAAACATTGTTTGCAAATATTGCTCGGCGTCTTTAATTTTTTTTTTTTGGTGCTTCATTTTTCACATCATATTCGTTAGCTTTGAACCCTCGGAACCATCTTCTGTATATTGTTGCTAATAGAGCATGATCACCAAATGATACACCATACACCATACTTTCAATGCGATTTTCGAGCACTCTTCGTTAAATGAAAACATAAAATCAAGACCTTCCGCAAATCATTTTCATTTCCTGCTATAAAATTCGCCATTTTTAAATCGATAAAAACAAAAAATGATGTTTCTTGTCCACTGATTTTATGTATACGGAATGTGCTTGATGTTATCGCCACCACAAAAAAAAATTAAGACTCGTTCATAATAAATGCTCCCTATTGAGACATTGATATCACTTCTCACGGGTACACCTGATTAGAGACGACAAATTCATTCAAATCATTCATGGTTAGTTCGTTAGAAGTACTTTTTTCAGAATTGTCGTATAACCAGTATTAGAAAAACTTTGTGAATTTGATTGAAAAGAGTTCATAATTTCATTTAATAAATTTACGATTGTTTACCTACCACATGTATTGGATTAATGGACACTAAAGTAAAGAGAATCTAGAGCAATGTGTAGACGTAATGCCACTGTTCAAACTGTTGACTCCGCTCAGCAGATTTTTGGCAAAAACTTCGAAAGTAAATATGTAAACTTTCCCAAATATAAACATAAGTGGTGTGAGAAGCTAGGTCGTAATCCTGTCTGAAGGGTTGTAATAACCGCTTATGTATGTACAAATGTATTCATCATTTTGTGATGAAAAATCCTATTTGTTCGCAATGTTCGGCAAGTGCCTCAAAATTTTCAATCTCTCAAAAAAAAAATTTCAATTTCTATTTCGACAAAAAGAAAAACAAATTATTCTAATGAATTTATCTTTATCATTTATTTAATATTAGAAAAAAAATAAAATTCTACCAAAACCGTCAATACAAGGAAAATATTTTTGATGTGTTGCAGAAACGAAAGCTTTTTGGGAATGTCACTCATGTAATTGGTTTAAAATTTAATTAAAAACAAACAAAAAAAAGCAGAAAAAGCAGAAAAACTCTTTCAAACATAATTTTACTTTTCGTAATTGTTTTGTAAAAGTTTATTAAAGTTTTTGCAGCAAATAAAATTGTCATAAAAATGAATTGAAACTGAAAATATGACAACTTTTGTGGTTGGATTCGTTTGGTTTCTGTTTCTTAAATTGTTTCTCAAACATTTTTCTACGCTACATATTGTTGTATGATGTGTTTGTTGTTAAAAACAAAACATAGTTTACGATTTTATTTGTTTTGTTTTATTTTATTTAATTAAAAAAAATAAAAATAAAATTTCTTAAATGGTATTAAAAACTATACAACAAAGGAATTTTTTATTCATTGTCAACAGATTTGTTAATTGTAGTGACAACTTCTTAAAATAATTAGAAAAATGTGTTTCACTTAAGTTCAAATGTGTTTCACTTAAGTGTCAACATTTCTTTTTAAATACAAATTTCATTAATGTGAACGTCATACGTATCTTCGTTTTTTTTTTTTGTTTTTTTTTTCTTAATTTTTCAGAAACCATAGCACTTTATTAGATCTTATAGCATCATTTCACTTTCTTTCAGTATTTTACGAATCGTACAAATGGTATAATATCGTTTAAATAAACTTTGAGTTTATGTACATAAGCCCTTAAGACCCAGTTAGCCAAAACGTATTTGGAACTTAAGTCGTTTTTAGAATATTGTTACGTTCCTTCCTTTTTAAAAACGTTGAAATATGAGCTCGTAGATTGCAAATAAAAATAAAAAATAAATTTGCGTTTAATTTTAATTAAATTCTTTATTAATCGTACAATTTGTGGTGCCACTGGTTCACAACTGGTTCTAAAAACAACAATTGCTTTATTTGTTATTCCCTTTGTTTATGCCCTTTGCGATAAACAATAACAATTTTTTATACAACTTGTTCAGTAGATCTTTGTAACGGAGATCTTCAAAGCACTTACACGCAACGCGTCTTCACACAAGACTGACTGAACTTCTACTCCGACCTTTCATGTTTTTTATATAGCGACGTAAACAGTCTCATAGGCGAAGGTCTTCGCCTTCACGAGAATTCTATGAATGTAAACAACATGTAAACAACATGTTTACATTCATACATGTTTACTTGCTTGTTGTTAGTGTAGGTTGTTTACGTTTGTCCTTACAGCGTTCCTAGTATGTGAAAGGTATGGTAGGTAGTATGTTGGCTTATTAGACGAGAGCTCACAATTCAAACTCCAGGTCAGACATCTCCAACAAAACGAGATATGGAAAATATGTTTCTTCGGCAACTGTGAGTTAGCATTCTGCATTCTAAGAGTAAATAAATTTTGCTATTAAAAGTTTCTCAAAAACCTGTAGTTCGTAGTCGATATAAACAGTATAACCTACTTAGTAATTACAATCCTTTCAGAATTATGACCTAGCTTCTCACACCAATTTATTCATGACTGGCGGGAACTACAATTTAAAGTCACTACACATGGGTATTTGTAGTAGGCACAATAGAGTTTAAGGCTTCAGCCAAGTTTTACATAACATGAGACCTAGAAAAAAGTTTTCATAAATTTTCGGCGACTTTTTCTCAGAAGTCTCCTGCGCATCCTATATGAGTTTAATTTTTTTAATTTTTATTTGCCATTAAAAAAGCTTCTCAAGAATCTGTCGTTCGATCGGAATCGACTTTAAACTGTAGATCCCGCTACACTTGTGTAAAATTAACACACACAACATTTGTGGTGTGAAAACTNNNGGTCGTAATCCTGACTGAAGGGTTGTAATGACTAGTTATGTATGTATGTATGTACGTTTTGAAACAAAATCATAAAGTGGACATATTCCCAATCACTTATTTGAAATGTTACCCCAAATGTTTGTGTTAAAAAATGCAAATTTTTTTATTTTTTTCTCTTGAAATCTGCAGAATTAATTTCGGACGTACTTATGAAATTTTTGCCCTACCTTTATGTAGAAAACATTTTCAAATGTGGACACTGTAATAATTTTAAATGAAAAAAAATGTTTAATATTCATAAACAGAAAGAAGAAGAAGAAAAATCATTTTTATTGCTCATCATTTCATCAATTTCTATGGTTGCGTACGAAAATTATGGTCAAATTTTGTCAAAATATTTACGTTGAAAATTGTATGCGTGCCGTTATTTGGCTACAACAATATTTCGTGGGTATACAAACGCTATTGAAAACTTTTTCTATGCTTTTCGAGTTGTTTTTATTTCCATTTAATGCTCTGTTGTTAGCACATATGCAAACTACTGTATATCCTTCATAGGCTAGAGGGATATGTCGTAAAGACAGAGAGAAAACGGGAGAGAGAGAGAGAGAAGGATACTTCATTATCATTAGCAACTAAAGCCCATCAAAGCAACAACAGCGTTAGCCAGCAGAGATAAAGAATTGCTTGCATCATGTTGTGCTTGTATTTCGCTAGTGAATACGAATTATTGTGCTTTCTGTTAAAAATGTCCATTGGTTTCGTTGGTGTTACGCAAACCAGAATTAAATTTAAGTTTATCATTTTTATGACACATACACTGACACTTATAAAATAACTTTTTTTTTTTTCGAGAGGTAGGCAGGGTGGCCGAAAGATACAGTGAAACACAAGCGGGGTTTATATTTCCGTTTTATAAAAGTAGAAACGAAAAACTAAGTTGCCGTGGCAATTTGTTGGCTTATAGATGAGAGTCTGTGGTTTAAACCTCAGCATAAAAATTTTGAACAAAACGAAAAATGAAAATATTTTTCCTCGGCAACTTCCTTTCAGTAATCTTCTGGCTAAAATTCAGAGCGAAAAAAAATTGCCATGATATGTTTCTCAAAAATCTGTCGTTCGAAGTCGTCTTTAAACCGTCCCATAGGTCCCGTCATAGATAAAATTACCACACACAACATGGATGGCAAAAGAAATTTGATTGGCAATTAGATAAGCAAGAAACTAAAACGCAAACAATGATTTTTAAAAGGCGCACTTTTTAAAAATCAAAACTGTACGTTTTCTGTTACTTCAACTTGTTTACATTACCGTAGAACTACCTTCCTTATATTCCAACACAATGCACTACATGAGTAGGAGTTCATCTTCTGATTGTAAGGTTGGATTAGGTTAGGTCAGCGGGTAGCTTGCCGTTCACAGGCAAGTTTACTCAGTGGCTCATGTGGCCCATTTGTTACCCAGTGTGAGGTAAAGCCACTTGTCATGGATTAGAACCACCACTAGCACCGGATGGAACCGACCAGTTGCCTTAGCAGCACGTTCGCCAACATGCCCATATCAACAAACATTCCGTCATACAAAAACCAATGACATCTGTTCTAAAGTGCATGGCACTTGCATAAAAGTTGTTGTAACGATTTCGTTTCATTCACATCATGGTAGCTTCTGCAGTAATCCTAGTATATGCTAGTATGTGTTAGCCTTAAAAAAAACATAGCAGTCAACATAGCTTCATGGGAACTGTGATGATTTAGAATTTGTATGTGGAAATCAATGCCCTTAATTTCAATAAATGGGGTTAATCTATCCACCATTCAATAAAATTGATTTTCAATCAAACAGTTTACATTCTACGTCCACCATACATTTTCGACTCTAATCTAGTAAGAGTCCTATTCAATAAACCTTCCCAACTTCTAGATAAGTTCTAAAACAGCGCTATGGCATTGTCCTAAGCTTCAACAATAACTCTCTATGTTTTCTGATACAGTAGCATGACTAACTAATACACAGAGTAATTAATACGCAGAGTAGAGTATGTATGTATAGAGTATGTATTAGAATTATGTTCGATTCTTACCAGAAACTCTGTTATGCGGCAATGATCGTGCTAACTCGTCTCTTAATAACTAAAATATAATTTGGAATTGTATTTTAATTTGGAAATAAAGAAGATCGATGAACACCACTTGTTGTTTCCTAATTTTTACAATTCTAGACATTGTTTACATCATGTAAATAATATAAAATTTGACTTTTATTAAAAAAAAAATTAAAACTCATATTTTACCAATTGTTTACATAATGTAAAGAATAAAAATTATATATTTTTTGTTAAAAATATTGTAATATTAATAACTTAAATACCTTAACGTAATAAGTCGCCTTGTCTAGTAATAGTGTGTTGACTTATTAGACTTAATCTCACGGTTCAAACACCTGGTCACACCTCGAAACGAAATATGAAAAAAAATATTTCTTCGGCGATTTCCTCTCAGTAAATTTCTGGCAAAAACTCTGAGAGTAAATTAAATTGTCAGAAAAGTTTCTCAAAAATCTGTCGTTCTGAGTCGACTTTAAACTGTAGGTCCCGCAACACATGTAGAAAATTAACACACATAACATGAGTCGTATGAGTAGCTAGGCCGTAATCCTGACTGAAGGAGATTGTAATAGCCAAGTATCTACGTATGTATATGTATGTAATAACTTAAAGACAATTTTCTTGTAATGAGCAATTTTTACACATTGCTTACACTATGTAAACAATGTATATACATATTTCCTTTGATTGCCAATATAACATGATGTGAACACAGCATACTTATTTCTTCAAAAATAAATTAAAAAAGCATTTTTTTCTGTCTTAACATTGTTTACATGTCAAATATTTATCGAATTTATGACATATTTCATCCCTTGCGATATATCTACATCGTTGCTATGAAATATCGTCTAGCCGAGCTATGCTTCAAACTTTGGAAACAATAGAGTGTCAATAGGGACTAAACGCGGGAAATAGCTAGATGAGAGAGAAATTCCTTTCCTTAATAAATTTTTGAATTTTTACTCGTTTTTCATTTCTTAATGTAGAATATTGTAAAAGTATGTAGAAAATGTAAAATATTAATATTTTTGCGCGATAATACCGCTTTCAACAAAATAGTTTCCATTTATTTTTGATGCTAATTGATGTTTATTATCGCCAATATTGCTATTCATCGCACCCATTACGCTTTCTGTTACTTTTAGGCAACACTGTTTACTTACACATGTTCCATGAGCGCGATGTGTACATGCTAATAAAATGGGTTTTGCATTAGATTAGTTTGGTCAGTAATTTTTTTTTTTTTTTTTTTTTTTTTTTTATGCATCTTCATTGTTGGAGTGGAATGTTGGCGGGAAGTATCTCATGTGGGATCGAGCACAAAACCGCTAACATCATCAACAACACCAGCAACGATGAGAACAACAGCAACGTCAGCTAACAGCCACAGACCGACCGAAACGGACAACAACAACATCAATACAAAAAGTAAAGGAATTTTATGTCAGTCAATAGCGATAAGTTGTTAACCTACACCACAATCCGTATATCATCGCTTCGAACTGACACTCTTTCACTCAGTTTGTTTTCGTGCGGAACATGTCTCATGGTGCGTAAAACCTGACAGCAGCGTCTAACTCTATTGGGCCTGCTACAAATGAACATGAGTTGTGACTTTAAACTGTAGTTCCCGCCACTCATGGACAAAATAAACACACACAATGTGGGAGTCGTACTCGTGACTAAAGGGTTGTAATGATCAAATGATCAATTAGATAATGTCGACTCCGAATGACAGATCTATGAAAAACTTTTAATGACAATTTACTTTCGGAGTTTTTGTTAGAAGAGGAATTCGCCAAACACATATTTTTCATATTTCGTTTTGTTCGAGATGTCTGGGTTAGAATTTGAACTACAAACTCACATCTAAGAAGCTAACACACTTCTCATTGGCTTTCTTATTAATTTTAAATTACAAGCAGACTTTCAGTACAATCTCGTTTCAGTTACCCAGGCCACACATTAGGTAAGGTTTTCAATGAGTGTGGATGAGAGAATATTTGTTCCATTAGGACGCCGACTAAACCCAAAATACAAAATATTTTTAATTTAAAATATGAGAGCTCGTCGACTTATTTATGCCAAAGTATACAACATACATACTCATACATACACAATTATTCATTACAACACTGCAGTTAAGACTAAGACCTAGTTTCTCACACGACTTAGTTTGAGTGTGTTAATTTTCTACATGAGTTGTGGAACCTACAGCTTAAAGCTGACCCCGAGCGACAATTTTTTTTGAGAATTTTTTTCAGTGGTTTTTCCAGAAATCTGCTGAGAAGTCGGCGAAGAAATTTTTTTTCATATTCCGTTTAGTTGGCTATGTTTGAACTAGGATTTGAACCGTGGCCTCACTTCTATAAGTTAACGCACTACCTACTACACTACGACAACTACAAAAGTATACTATGTTAGCAGTATTTTTGGGTCATACGGGACTTTACCCAATTATGTTTCTGGTGATCAAACTCTCTTTCTGGTGTAATATAGTCCATCTGAAGTCTTCCATTTGATTCTGAATAGGGGTCATTCAATCAAATTACGTGCTATGTAAGCGTCACAAACATTTTCTGTAACCTAGCATGCCTTATTAAAAGATTGTGGTGCCGGTTATAATAACTTTTTTGCTTCTACAAGTGCATGTCCACATAGGGGAGCCGGTACGGTGTATGAATGCATTACAAAATTTGGTGGTGTGACCACATTGTGACACTACATAATAAGTGCAGCGGGCATATTTTTATAAATTTTTTTCTTTTCTTCATCCATGAATGGAGCATAATTGTGCGCTTTGATACGATAAATTACCATATAAGGCTGATGTCAATGCTAATGTAACACATTTTAAAGTTAGATTAGATTTAAAATAATTCCATCAATTTAAATTAATCGATAACAATTTAAAAGGATTTTATATCTTAATCTAATCTAATCTATTAGGATTGACTGTGGAAAAGTATAATCGATATGGTGCATGTATCTATAGAATATTGTACATACAAGCTTTCGGAAGTCTATCTGTCGAAAAACTAGCTTCAAAAAGATATACTGTATCATTGGTAAAGTAAGCATACATTCTAGCTTTGATGCAGATTCTAAACATACTTCATACACAGGTTCTTTTATTACAAATCCGGTAATAATAACGAGCACAGGCTGCAGAAGTCCTGTTCTAGAATTCCTTTATTCCTTCTTATACTTGCATGTAAAGGTGAAAAACGGATTAAAATTATAAATTCTAGAAACAAAATATTTTGGAACTTGGTATCTCTTACTTAAACCCGTTATTTTTAATTGATTTTCGAATTTTAACCTCTATGGTCCTTTGAGTGTGGTGAAAATTTGAAAAATTTGACGCTCCGAATTATGATAAACAACAAAATGTGTTTTCAACAGCTCATGCCTTACTGGATATTCTGTACGAGCGATTTGATCCCGTCCGACTTTCTCTAAAGGGTGGTGTGCGAATACACCACACCAACGTCACTCCTCAAAACGTTAATAACGCATGCCATGGGCCAAAATCAATATAATTTATGTGTTAGAATCATGGAATATAGGATACTACACGCGAAGAAATTTTTTTCATATTTCGTTTAGTTGGTTATGTTTGAACTAGAATTTGAACATAATGGCATCAATACGCCCTTGAAATGAATAAAAAAAATGTCAATGATATCCTACACACTTTTATTTAAATTTAAAAATTGGAAACGCTTAATGAAAGACCCGATGCTATAGATAATTTGTGACATTACACTGAAACGACGAAATTTTAATTTTCAATAAATATTGAAATTTTTTTTTCAATACGACCACCCTAACTATGCTAATTAAGAGATAAAATTTTGGCGATTTAATCGTATTATTAATTATTAAATTGTTGTTGTAAAAGCAGAATATTGCTTCCTTCCAATCCGAGTGTATGTAATCTGATTATGATAGAATGGAATTAAGCGATGCATGATAGCTGACCCATATTCGATATAATACGGGGTGGCATAAAGGAAATCTGGAAAGTTTCATACAATAATACGATTCTTTATTACATACTATTATTATTTATTTATTTTAATTTTATAAATATACGAATAAATAGTCGTTATTCAATCGTACGCAGTAAAATCAATAATTTTGTGTGAAAAGATCAAAAAAAAAACATTCTGTCAAATAAAACAAGTTTTGAGGGTACAAGAAATATAAAAAAAGAGTATTTTTGAGTTCTACTCAACCTAGTGAACAACTTAGACTATGAAATTACTCGAGTGTATTTTCACTGCCG
This sequence comes from Sarcophaga bullata, assembly GCA_005959815.1. Lineage (NCBI taxonomy): Eukaryota > Metazoa > Arthropoda > Insecta > Diptera > Sarcophagidae > Sarcophaga > Sarcophaga bullata. Next base: position 1,898 of record QOCX01001092.1, on the reverse strand, counting down.
CACCGTGTTACTTGCGACTAAATTTTACACTCGTGATTAGAACATTAGAGCCGAATAATCATAAAAATTTAAAAAATAAAGAAAAAACAATTTCATTGCACTGAAAGCAACATAAAAAAAAGAAAAAGAAAAAGAAATAACGGAAATGAAAAAAAAGAAAAGAAAAGAAAATATCAGAAAAAAAACTGTACTTCAAACCACTGTATTTTGTAGAAAGAAAATGAATATTGGCGTCACGGTTGAAGTCAAATACATGAATCGTGGTTAGAATGAATGATTCGAATGGTTAGTCCTCCTTCAACTCAAAACCCTAAGACTGATTTTGAAATTTAATTACATTGTGTGCCATTAAAACAAATAAAACAACAGCATTGAACAACACTTGCTACAAAACGACAACAGCAACAGCAACAGCAACTATAACTATCGCGGCGTCACTGATGTGGATTTTTTTTCTTTTTATTTCTTCTAAACTTTTGCCACGGCCACAGCCACAGCAACAGCAACAATGAAAGCAACAGCATCAACGCCAGACAACCAAACAAATGTAATGAAAAGTGTCAAAATCTCATGGTTAAGTCTGCCACTAAAAAAGAAAAAAATATTAAAGAACGTGATGGAAAATGATTTTCCTTTTCCCCCGTACTACTGTACAGAAAGCATTGTCCAAAGAATTGAATTGATTTGATTGGCTGGGTTGGTTGAGATGGCAGCAGTTGACAATTTGTCATTCCAACGCTGTCATGTGAGTTCCAAATAACAACGCATTTCACAAAACAAATGCAAAAACACATAAAAAATTCCTAAATGAACTGCATTTTGGCGTTTCATTGTTGTCCAATGTATAAAGAATGCCTGCGAAAATTGCGAAAACAATAACAAAATTATGTCATATTATATGCGGCAATTTCGTTCACATTCATCTCTTGCCACACTAATAATAACAACTTAAATAAGAAATTGAATTTCAGACTTTAAACTGCTTAGTATAATGATTTCAATACAAAGAGTGTCGTATGGCAACTTTGATTTTTCAGAGAACTTTTTCGAAATGAGATCAGTATGCTAAAGGACGCTCAGGATAGGGGAATCTATGTTACTAAATGATTCTCTGCTCTTAATAATTACAATATAATTTGTAATCGTACTCTAATTATTAAATAAAGTGAACTTGTCCTTAAGAGATTAAATTAAATTTACCAAGAAGTCTTTTGAGCGATTGTAATCGTTCTAAGAGAAAAAAAGTTTGAATGAAATTATAAGACTTAACATAACTTAAACCGCTTAGCAAGTTTTTGAAATATAATAGTCACCATAGTCATCCGGGGTTCAATTCCTGGCGCAGACATCGTGAGCACATTGAAAATTTTGTTTCAATAATCAGTAATCTCTGCAATATTCTGATGAAAACTGCGAGACTAAAATAAATTTGGAATAAAAAGTTTCTCAATGATCTGTCGCTTGAAGTCTCCTCACTCCTGGATAAAACACACACAAAATGAGTGGTGTGATAAGCTCAGTTGGAGACCTGACAAAAATGCTGTAGTGACTAATTAAGTAAGTACAAACAATAAACTTAAGGCCTAATTAATTAGAAGTTACTTCAGCTACTTTTAAAATTCTAAAAAAATCTGTCAAACCCATATTCTATCCGATATAGGCTTACGCTAAACACACAATAAACGCAGCACAGCGAAATCTCTCAAAAACGGAATACATGGGTGTATATGGAAATGATTGTTTTAAAGGCAACGCGACAACAAGCAAATTGTTGTTGCAAAATTGCTGTGTTTGCTGCGTTGTATTTATTGTGTTTATAGCCTTAGATGTCAACTTTAAACAGTGCTCACTACTGATTTCGTAATGACCTCAATCCCAAAATAATGACGCTGCCCGAG
>QOCX01001091.1:12967-42496 GCA_005959815.1 Sarcophaga bullata | reverse complement strand
ACATAAGTGATGTGAGAAGCTAGGCTGTAATCCTGACTGAAGGGTTGTAATGGCCAATTATGTATGTATGTAGTTATCGGCCGTAATCTGGGCCAATATATAATCTTATTGACTTGAAATTGTTAATTGCTACATCCAGTGTAAAAAACTGAGAATCCTACAACTTACAAGCATAGCTTTAACACAACACTTTTCCCTCTTAATGCCCTTTACATAGCAGTTTGACAGTTGGCAGCAAAGACTTTCTTCAAACCGATACAAACAGTACATACAAGGCAGCATGATATTCTATAGATTGGTGTACTACACAACATGGATTATTGGTCTGATCTAAACATCTTTTACAGACATAATTGGCCATTACAACCTAGTTTCTCACACCACTTATGTTGTGTGCGTATAAAAATACATGAGTGGCGGACCCTACTGTTTGTAAACGATTTCGAACTACACATTTCGGGCAATTTATTATCAGAATTTTTGGTAGAGGAAGTAGCTGAAGAAATATTTTTTTCAGATTTCGTTTTGTGGGAGATGTCTGACCTGAGGTTTGAACTGTGGCCTCATTCAAACATAATTTATTTGTTAGAAATCGCGTCTGTATATCATTCGCTAGTTTACTTTACTTACGTTTTTAATTGAGTATTTTACAACTTTTTAGTCAGGATATGGATTTGAATTCTCTTCAAGATATGTTTTGAATATGAAACATAGCTCATCTGAAAGTCGTATTGCTTTCTACCAGACTTTCACCGCTTACTACTTAAGCATACCATTAGTAAAGTAGCAAGTAGCTATATGGTCCTACTGGAATCCAGCATATAAAATGCAAATAATTTTTATGGTTTTATAGAATTTTATTCTCCCCCACCCCTGTGCACTTCATTATTTTTTGTACAATATAATGGCTTGTGATTTTTTTTCCTCAAAATAATTTTGAAATATTTTTGCAAAAATTTTCAAATATTTTTATTAATTTTATTGGATTATTTTCAATTATTTTTTTTTTTTTTTAATAAAAATCATTTATTTGCACACATACACGCACATATTTTCTTTATAATAATTGAGTATGAATAAATTCTATAGTTTTTAATAAACTTTGTTGGTATTAAACGAAAATATTTCCAGCAAACAATTTCAATGGAAAATATTTTTGGGAAACAAAAAAACCAACAAAACCAACAAAAGCAACAACAATTAAAAAATATATAAAATAACAATAAAAAGTAATTAAAAGGATATTCAGTTTCAGTTATACGCCAGGTATTCTTATGCATTTATTCACTAGTTGGTTGCACGAGGTAAAATGTATACGTAGTTCCGTCTAAACCCCATTGACTTTAAACCTGATTGAGTTTTTAAAAATAAATACAAATACAGACAGTAAAACATTCAAACGAAATTTATTTCCATTGAAAGACCATAAAATTTTATGTGCCTGCATAGTGAATGTGTGAGTAATTATTGTGTAGCCAGATATTTTAAATACTTTTCAAACAGCAAATAAACAGGCAGGACTAAAATTGGCACACTACATACATACATAACAAAATTGGTCATTACATCATCATTCACTTAGGATTACGATCTAGCTTCTATTTTATTCACACATGGCGGGTCCCATTAGAGTCGACTCTGAATGACAGATTTTTGTGAGACACTTATCATGGCAATTTTTTTTTTTACTCTCAGAGTTTTTACTACAATTCTGCTGAGAGACAGTCGCTTAAGAAATATTTTTTTCGTATTTCGTTTTGTTAGAAATGTTTGACCTGCGGTTTGAACCTTGCCTTTACGTCTAATTAGCCAACACACTAAATATTAGACTACCCTGGCCGCCTATGGCCATTATCACTGAGCGTTGTTCTGAAAAAGTCAATTTTATTTGCGTTAATAGCTGTGAGGACATAGGATTTCTATCGAAGCAAGTATACATATATGATGGCCTAATAGAAAACGAAACCAGCATTATAAAGTCGCTGTGGCAAAAGTCCCAACCTTCTATACAAATAGGAAATTAAAGAGGCTGCTATGACATCTCGCTATCCTAAGAGCCCGGAAATAGGTGAGTTGTAGCTTATATCTGCACATTATCGTAAAGAAGAAAACTCTTCAAATGGAGGAATATTCGACTCCTAAAAGCAGAAAACTGATGTCGATTCGTCATGGTTAAAATCGTGGAAGTATAACACAATATTGCGCATTAAATGTATACAATAAGGGTTAGACCAATTGAAAGTCAAAGTCATCAGGTTTCCATATATAGCTGGGGTAATCACAGTGCTGAAGTAGTTAAGCTCTCTAGGACTTAAGTATGCTTGTGAAGAGACTATGGTTATGATAACAAGAAATAGTTCGAATACAAGATTGATCACAATACTTCAACAACTTGGGTAGAGACAACAGAAAACGGGTAATTGAAAATCTGGCCGCTTTCCGAGAACTTAAATCCACTGAAACTGACCTAAAATTAGTATTGGAATGTTGGGCCAAGCGTATTCAGCTTCTGCTGATACCCAAATTATTTGAAAATTCAGAGCTATGAGCAATGTGAGCTTGTCAGTAGCAGCGCCTACATGCCACTACTATGGCCGAAACTTTTCTGTGCTACTTTTCTGTGAAGAACAATTTGAGAGAGCTGAGACTCGTTTTAGATAGACAATTTAAACTTTAATAGTATGGTCATGAGACTATTCTGAATTAGCCTGATAATAATAGCCCTGTGACCGGGTATAGTAAATTCAAAAAATTTTTGAATTCAAAATAAAATCCCCTTCAAGTCCAATGTTCTGATTCCGTTACAAGGAAAACGAATCACCAGAACATATACTAAGCATCTATGCGATTTTACTGCATGTCTGTGAAAAAACACAAGGCAATGAATTCTCCTTAATGACACCGAATAATGTCCTGAGGTTCGCCAAGGAAACGGATTTGAGAGAAGCATTTTAAGGAACCCACTAACATCCCTCTGACTGGACTTCGTAACAGTTTAGCAGGTTATTGTATATGAATTGTAATCTCAATCGAATTACCATCAACTGCATTGCCAATTAACTACCCTCTCTCACAAAATTTAAAATTATAACACCGTTGTGTCGTCTATAATCCATATCCGGTTATAACAATAAAATAATTTCCATTAAATTCCAAACGATTATTGCCATCATTTTACATGAACAAAAAAAAAGTGGAAGAAAATCATTCGTTTTTATAGGATTTAAAGCGAAAAACGTTTTTTTATTTTTTTTATTATTTTCAACACTTTCGTCAGCGTCAATTGCTTTAAAAATTAAAGGCTAAACAAATTTTAAAGTCAACCAACCAGTCAACTCTTGAAAATTGTTTAACAAACCGTACGAAATTTTTTTAGGAAGACACACAAAAAAAAACGAAAAGAAAAAGCAACAACAACTACAACAACGTCAGGCTAAAGGATATAAAATTCTTAATGGAAACGAAGTGAAGGTTGGGGTGGAGGCCACAGTAAAAGGCAGATGTTTCAACATTGTTTCGTTAAACCATCTTGAAGATGGAGAACACAAAACACACAAAAAAAAAACACTGATGAACGACAGCAACAACAACGACAACAACAGTAGCAACAATGGCAGTCTTAAAAAGAACAAAATGTTGACATTATGCTTGTCATTTATATGTTAACACTTGTTGTTATTATTGCTGCTTCTGACTACTTTTCATTTCTTTTCTCTTATTCTCGTTTTTTTTTTTTTTTTTTTTTGAAGTATTTTTAAAGCGAAGCAAGTGTAGAGGTGTAAGGGATAAATCGAGTGGCAGTTAAAGTTGGATTTGCTGAAGAGACAATTCAATAGTAAATGTCTTGGGGATGAGGGTATGAAATGAAAGGATGTTGTTGCCATTGATGATTATGATGATTAAAATGAGAATGATTGTGTCGATAATAGTTAAACGTTTAAGTATGATGTGAAATACAAATTGTAACTGAAACTGAAAGTCCTTCAAACCAAGGACAAAAGAAAATTTTGCCAAAAATTATAGAATTTTTCTTGTTTTCGTTGTTGTTTTTATTTTCGAAATTGAATTATTAAAACAAAGGAATGATTATGGACAATAAGAAATGGATCACGTATGACAATGATGAGAGAAAAGATCATTGGGCAAATCTACAAGAACTTTGCAGACGTTGGCAAAGTCAGTATTAAAGCCAAAAATAGTTATGCAGTCTGTTTAATAGGTTTGAACTTCAGGAATCAGCTTAAACTATTCACTCAGAGGATTAAAGGAATTAAATCAAACAAATTAATTGAAGGAACAAACACTATTAACAGAAGAAATTTTATGTTCTATCATGATAGCGCAAGATCATATACTTATTTGATGATAGATATCATACAAGTTTGGATCTCAAGATTTAATACTTTTGATGTCTGCATTATTGCCTTAAGTGTGTAAATTTTTATTTTGGAGAGACGTTGGTTTCAAAAAGCTTGCTATACTTATTTACTAAATTGGCCATTAATAAGCCTATAACGGATTTAGGCCATGACCTGACAGATCTTTCCAGGCATTTTTGCTTCTTACGCACCCTTACCAGCTAGTCACACCAATCGTTGACAGAACTGCTTCGATTTGTTTCTTCTAACGCAAAGAAGGCCGACTTCCGAAAGTCCCCGCATCAAATACCCCTCTCGCCGAGGCATCCCCTTCCATTCGAATGCCATGGCCAAGCCAGCGTAGACGCTGGACGTTAATACGTTATACAACATCCATGTCAATGAGGGACTCATTGTTAGAAGGAATGCAAATGGTGGAGTCAGCACAGCTGCTGGATGTTAATAGGCTGCACAAAGTCCACGTCGTTGAGGAGCTCATGCAGCTCATTGTTGAATCGGATGCAGAAATCATCGCCAACTCTCACTTTTCCAAAATACTTAACTAGGACTTTTCTCTCGAATACTCTGCAAGCTGCTGCATCAATACTCAATAGTGTCCATGCTTCTGCGCCATAAAGCAGCATGGGGAGAGTGAACGTCTTGTAGAGTATTAGTTTTATCGTACGAGAAAGGTCTCTGCTACTCAATTGCCTATGGAAACCATAATAGCAACTGTTGATAAGAGTAAGCCTACGCTTGATCTCCAGATGGAGCCGAAATAAACAAATTTCTTGGCTATATCGAAAGTATAGTTATCTGCCATAATCTGGAGTCCAATATGCCGCATGTTCCTACTTGATTTGTCCTCATTTTCTGCCAGACCTATCTGAATAGACTGCGTCCATATGATCTAGAGTTTCTCCTCCAATTTCTGACCGAGCACCTAGTATGCTAACAGGTGTTAGCACCCTTCCGGTGTGTATTAATGTCCCACAGGCTAATGAGTTCTTATAGTCACAGAGCTTCCATGTTGAGCTTGAAACAGTCCCATTCTGAATCCGTGTAATATGAGTCTATAGTGCCCTATCAAAAAAGTGGATACCAATCCCATGTAATTTCCGATTAGCATGATGATGACTCAGATCTCCTTTTATTGTAGTTTTCCAGCAATAGATTGATTGCTTTAAATCCATTTAATTTGGGACATGGGTTTGCTTTTCTTTTTCTTTTTCTTTTTATTTTTCTGTTCTAAGCTCCTTTCTTGGCCTATCTGTATACCACAAAATATCTCCTCTTCTAGAGGACTCCATTCATTTTTGTTACTTATAAGATATGAAAACTGTGTACCATTTCTGGCCAAGACATTATTAAAATGTTCCTCCTTTGCTCTTAATAAAATTAATTCATGAGAAAAAATTTCAATTTTCAAGAGTAATGCAAACCATTTCCAGAAACTGTCTCATGCCTCCAAAGCACTTATGAAAGCATAATAATAACAACGTATAGTTAGTTTGTAATGTCCTTTAAAAAAAAAAAAAAACAAAAAATAAAAATTTCATTGAAAAGTTGTAAATAAATACGTCTGCATGGACATACATCCATACAATGAATATAGTTTTTTGTTGTTTTTGTTGGTATTGTTTAATTGTTATAAAAATTGACAATTTTTATGTCATGATATTTTTTTTTTTTTTTTTTTTTTTTTTTTTGTATAAAAACGATAATACATTTGGGAATATATTCACTCGTATGGTTTTCTTAAACTCACATTCATATTCATAAACATGTTGCTGTTGTTGTTGTTGTTGTTTTTTTTTTCTTCTTTTTCATCTTCTCTTTATTTAGAGTGTGTTTATATTTGTTTGACTTTTAAAAGCTATCCACCACACGTATGAGTCTCTTGATACAAGGACTATAGTTCCATTGTATTTCGATTGTATTCAATACGATACGATTTCTTTTTACTTTTTTTTCTCTTTTTCTCTTCCTCTAACTCGTGCTCTTTCAATTTTCTTTTATAATATAATTTTTTGTATTATTTGTATAACGTTTTAGCACAAGTTTAAATGGATGTGCGTCCAGTATCCCCAAATGTTTTGTGTTGTGCTATTACAAGTAAATTTCTAAAAATCTAGTAAGTGAGTGTATGTGTGTATAGGAATGAGAGTATTTGTAGTTTGTAGCTGGTACTCTCCTTTCCTTTTTTTTTGGGTTTTCTTCTTATGTGACATTGTTATTGTTATTTTCGTCTTTTTTTTTTTTTTTCTTACTAGGGTCTTTACATAAGCTTGTTTTTTTTGTTGTTTTTTTTTTCTCTTTTTTTTTTCTTCTCTCTGGTTCATGCTGTTAGGGATATTTACTCTTGTTAACTTTAAATGCTGTAAATGGTTTAGAAAATGGCCAAATTGTTATCTGGCTAACAAATAAAAGAACACAAAAAAAAGGCCAAAAATAAAAAGAAGAATAATATGATGACAACTGAAAACAACAACAACAACAACAACAAGAAGAACAACAAAAATCATATCGAAAACTAGAGAAAGGAGAAGAAAAAACACAAGAATTCGTAACAAATAAAAACTGTTATTGACACACTTTGTCAAAAATGTTCTTGATTGAGTAGTAGTTGCAGTCCTTTTTTTTACTCCTTATAATCGAGAGAACCCTACATATAACGTTTCTGAATTAAATTTTCTGTTATAGAGAAAAAAAAAATTGGGGAAACATTAAACATTTCTGAATGGATTTCATTTTATAAATTCGAGTGAGTCCTTAAATGTAAATTCTCTCGCTCTCTCTCTCTAAACTGTTTAAAAATCTCTAAACAGACTAGAAGCATACAAGTTTTGGATTCCGACAAATGTACTGTGGACTGCTTTTGTCGATGACAAGGAATAGCTATGGAAAGTGCAGAGATAATTCTACAGATAAGTTGAAAAAGAAAAAACCATCTTATCTAGGCTACATAATTCGCAACCCGTAATAAAAAAAGTCAAAATATTTTTCAGAATTGAAAATAAAAGAGGAATCGACAGACTCTAGTTCATAAATAGCAAATAAAGTAGACGAATATGTATGTAACAAACTGCAAAAGCCTCAAGGATAACAGTCTTCTTCAGTTAACTGTCTTGATTTCCAGAACCGATTTGGAAAGGAATTCCTTTTAAAGAATTCACTTTGAAACAAACTTCTGAGCTCTCTTCTTCCTATTATCAGCAGCAAGATTTCGAACTCTTTTGAGCATTCTCTCAAATATATTGTTGTACTCCTTATCACACTGGAATCCAATATGCTCAGTTATTCGCTTGAAGAGCATGACCAGTACTTACGTTACTTCAGTCATATTCCATTTCATATCTTGTGTAGCCTCTATTAATTGCCTATAAGGCGTTATAGCAGTCTTACAAGGTAAGCGATAAAGTCAACTTTCAAAAAACTAAAGGCTAATGAACCCAAAAAACGCACCAAATATTCCGCAATTTGCAAGGTTTTGTAAACCATAACCTGGTAAGCGACAGGTTGGTTACTTGCAGGCAGTACATCCGAACTGTTGGTTTCAAGTCGATTTAAGGAATTGTTGAGAAAAATATAGTTTCAAAGCATTTGACAGGGTATTCGTGCACGTTAATCGAACTTATGGTTTTTGGTGTCGATAGTTACTTCTATCTCAAAGTCGCCGTAGTTTAGCAGGTAGCGTGTTCGTTTATTAGACATAAGGCCACGGTCGGACATCTTCAACAAAACTAAACTGAACGCCTGTTTCTTTGGCGATTTACTCTCAGCAGATTTCTGGCAAAAACTCGGAGAATAAATGGAAAATTGTCAAGAAAAGTTTCTCAAAAATCTGTCGGTCATTCAGAGTCGACTTTAAACTGTAGGTCCCGCCATTCATGTATAACATTAACACACACAACGTAAATGGTATGAGAAGCTAGCTCGTAACTTTGACTGAAGCGTTGTAACGACCTTATACTTCATTTACTGAGAGGAAATAGCCCGATGAAATATTGTTTCGTATTTTGTTTCGAGTTTGAACTGTTGACTCACGTCTAATAGGCCAATACTACTAGACTACGGTCATTTCTCCTTATAATATGCACAAAATTAAATACGCTTAAACGCTTTCACAACTTGTTTTCCTATCTCGAAGACAGTGCACTAGATCAAGAGCCTGAGCGTTATCATAAAGCAAAAAAATACAGCAAAGCGAAGCATGATACAGGAACAGCTTATGCCATATCAGCCTATGAGCCTATAAGTAATTCTAAGGCAGATTTCAAGAGGAGTTAAGCATAAGATTCAAGGCTTAAAATTAAGTTTTCAATCCATAGCTCTCTTTCAAAACAAAGCTATGTCAAGACACCCAAATCACTACTCTAAAGGTATACTGTCTTACCAATACAAAGACTAGACTTTAAGCAAAAGGAATTCAAATTCAGGAATTCAGTCACTTAGCTCACTTTGAATTCGGCCAATTCCAGTTGAATCCCTACTCACTTCTGAGGACAACTTTTCAGTTAAACTTCGGTTTGTTTATTTATTTCAACGAATTAACTGTGAATAGCTGGAAGCTTTTGAAAAGCCTAAAACTCAACGCAGTGCCAGTAAATGAATGAATGAATGAGTGAGTGATTGAATGAGTTTAAAGTCTTTTGGGTAGATTTGTTGTTTATGTTTTCAGTTTTCAGTTTTTTTTTTTTGCCGGCAACCTCTTCATTATTGACTTTGATAAAGTGTTGACAAATGTGCGAAGGGATTTGTGGTTGATTGTTTAGGACTTTATTTTTTGCTTTCTTTACAGGATTTGCTAGCCTCAATTCCTATTAATTTCTTAACTATGTCTGGGCCAGAGGAGCACAGCTGGAAAAAAAGGTCAACCTAGGGATTTCTTAAGAATTGTCAACAAAAAAAAAAAAAATAACATTTGACATCTATCAGGCATGGTTAACAAATAAAAATGATAATGAACAAATAAAGAAATTAAAAAAGAAAAATAAAAAGTTTAAACGACCTGCCGTTTATAAAAACAGAAAATAATGTCGGACCAAGAAACTTAAATATTTTTCAAATGCAATTATTTTTTGTTTCTTTCTTTCTTTATTTTTTTTTTTTTTAATTATTATGATTGTTTTTGTAACAGTAACTGTATATCATTGCATTTGTATTTTTTTCTTTTCAAACACCAACACCTTGACAATGAGCATTTTAAATTGCAAACTGTTGTTGTTGCATATTTATTCCGTTATTCCTGTGACATGTAGACAAACACACCGACAGACAGTCAAATGGCACAAAAAGGAGGAACTCAAACAAAATTTTATAAACCAGAGAGAGCAAACGTAACAATAAAACATGAAAAAAGTTCACATCGAAAAAATTCTTGTAACAATAAGTATAAACAATGACAGTCGTTGCCATACGATTAAGTACAGTACAGTACTGTGTAAACTAAAATAAATTCCAAAAAACATGTTGTAGGAGGATCATAATCTTATTGGGTATCAAATTGGTTTCTAATTTCATTGGACACAGAAATGATTTATTTTTGTACTACAGTTCTAGAACCATGACCTACGAACGATCTATCTTCACAGTATGAAATTATTTCCGAAAAAAAAAAATCCCAGCTGGGATTATTATTTTATAACGTCTAAGGCTTTACAAAAGAACTGAAAATCTACACGCGAAAATATTATAAACTTAGCTCTCGCAGTAATAATATTAACACAAGGGTGTGTCCGTACATATGCTCTTTTTCGTTTTTAACTAAGCGTACGTATTTTTTAAGGTAGTTCTCGTTTTTTATTGGATCCAAAGTTGATTAATTTTTATACTCACTGAGGTATTCTGTTGGAAATGAACTTGATTGGAGATAATTTTTTTTAAAGAAATTGATATTGACTTCAATTTTTCTCTTTATTTTAACTTTTCAAAAGCTCTGTTAATGTGGCCATAGCCTAGAAGTTAGTCTCTTGAGTTACTGGAAGAGGCCTCATAGTTCAATCCTTGGCTCAGACATAAAGAAATATGAAAGGAAATATAAAAAAAAAATATTTCTGTCGGGGTCTCCCTCTCAGCAGTCTTCTAGCAAAAACTCTGATAGTAAAATAAATCGTCATAAAAGCTTCTCTAAACTGTAGGTTCCCCCACTTATGGATAAACTTAACACACACAACGTGGATGATATGAAAAGCTAGGTTGTAATCCTGACTAATGGGCTGTAATGACCAATTAAGTAGAAAACCATATTGATAAGACAGGCATAGCTTTGTGGCTATACCGCAATCTGTATTTACTTTAGAATTTATGGTAATGCCTTCATTTTTTGGCCTGAAAACTTCCAATTTAGCAACAGCAGACTGTCTCTCTTATATATCCATAAGGTTATGTAACAATTAGCACGTTGCTCCGAGATAATATAAGTTCACTGGTCGTTCGAACATGTCCCAAGTAATAGTCCATTTGCACGTCTCCCCACTATATCCAGTTCAAAATTAAATAACAATGGGCTTTTGAAATGTTCATCCTACCTCTACAAGATGCTCATCCTCTTCGTGCTTCTTTATGGTGCAGAGATATGGGCACTATTAAGCACTGATGCAGCAGGTTTAAAAGTAAGATCTTCGATTCAATGCGAATTGGCAATGATTTCCGCGTTCTATCCAACAATGAGCTGTATGAGCTCATCAACAACGTGGAGATTGATGTGGGATTTTGCCAAAGTTCGAGAAGAGGTCAACATTGTTTGCGTTGGAAGGATCAAATCAAGAAAGCCCGATGATGTAACAAACTGGCGAAGGCGAACAACGGAGGCGCCTGAAAGGATATATTAAGGCAGGCCCAAATCCGTTAATGGCGAATTAAGTAAGTAATTAATGGAGTTTTTAAATTTCTATTCACAGATTCTGTTTAAAAACTAAACACTGGAGTTGTTTGTATTGCTAAAGTAGGTATTGCGTTGGCTTACTAGGCAACTACTCTGTAACCAAGGATAGCCTCTAACATTTTGATAAAAAAGATATGAAAAAATTTTTGTAGCTGTTTCTGACAAAGTCGCCGTAGTCTAGTGGGTAGTGTGTTGGCTTATTAGACGGAAGGCCAGGGTTCGTAGCCTCGGTCAGATATCAAAAACGAAATTTGAAAAAAAAATATTTCTTCGGCGGCTTTCTTTCAGCAGATTTCTGGCAAAAACTCTGAGAGTAAATGAATTTCACATGAAAATTTATCAAAACTCTGTCGCTTGGAGTCGACTTTAAACTATAGATCTCGCCAGTCATGTATAAAATTAAAACACACACCATAAGTGGTTGAAAAGCTATCAAATAACATAGAGTAGGATAGAAGCATTGCTATTGTATTGTATTTGAAATAAATCCTAAAAAAATCAAAGTTGTTAAACTCGTTCCCACAGCGATTGTTATGCTAAAAGGCCAGCCGCAAGAAAAATTATCACAAAAATAGATGACAAAAGTTTCATAAAACTAGGGAAGATTATAGTCAGTGTGTATAGCATTGCCAATATTATGAAAAACCATTCTTGGAATGCTTACAGCAAGTGCGAAAACTAAAGTTATTGATCAATTTGGTTACGAATTCCTTCGAATTTTCTAAAGGCTATCGGTGACAATGAAAAATGGAAATCCGTATTTCTCTCTATTTTAACCCAGTAGTTTTGTTCTCAATGCTTGTCAGCTGGGTATCAACATGATTTTTTAAGTATTTTACTGCCAGTTTTATAGGAAAAAACATCATTAAACTGATGTCTTTATAAACTTGACGTATTTTTGTTGGTACTAATTGGGCTTAGTAGACCAGAGTTTTTAAACCCAAGTCGTTACTGCTCGGAAGTTGTTCTTGAGCGTATAGCATCTTAAATTTGTTTTGATGCTACTGTAGATGCAACTACTCATGCTTAAAAATTAAAAGATTCAACATGACTTTTATAAGACGATAGACTGTAATCCTATATATTGGTGGAAGTAAATAAAATAGCCATGAACAGTTTCTCAAAAATCTATCGTTCGGAGTCGTCTTTAAACTGTAGGTCCCGCCACTCATGTATAAAATTAACACACACAGCATAAGTGGTGTGAGAAGCTAGGCCGGAATCCTGACTGAAGGGTTGTAATGACCAATTATGTGTGTTTCTGGCAAAAGCTTATTAAACTCCAAGTCAAGACAGTCGTGGATAAAATTAGCACACACCACGAGTTATAAAAGAAACTAAGTAGGTTGCAAACCTAACTAAAAGGCTGTAATAACCAAGTGCAAAATGCATCTTCTAAACTATTATTACATACTATTACGAAAAGTACCATTTTTGGTACCTGTTAAACAATTACCATATTTTTCTGTAATTATAATAAAAAATTGGATTTTTTTTGTTTCATATGACTGAATAACGGTAGAAAAATATACCCATTTTAAAAACATTTTATAAAAAAAAATTTCCCCTTTTTTAAAAAGGTACCTTTTATACAAAAGTACAATACCATTGCTCAAAATGCTTTTCTTTTTAAATTACAATTAATTTTAATGGTAAATAACGGATTTCCAAGAAATCATGTCATCAGCTTTGTAACAATAAATTTCTTAATTACGAAACACACTTAAGAGCAGAAGTGTGTCAAGTAAGAATAAGAATCATTTCAACAATTTGCAACAAATTGTTGCTTCCGCTGATAATAATAATGATGATGATGATGATAAAGGGGGAAAATTGAATGAATAAAGGATTGAGTAAGTGCTGTGACATAATTTTAAGCCATTTAGACCACTGTTATTGTTAAAAGGAGAGTTACTGATGGTACACCTGGTGCTACTTTCTGTATATATTTTTAGCTTTTATTGTTGTTTTTGTATTGTCAATGTATACAATTTTAGGTGGTGTTTGGTGTGTCAATTGTTGTAACGCTGGCAAACAATAAACAAAAAATAAATTTTATTTTTTTTTTTTTTTTTGTTTATTTTTTGTAGTTTTTTATTTATGCATGCATATTATGCAGTGAGCGTCAAAAAGAACTGTATAACTGAAACTGTATACAACTTTTTACCTGTTAAGGGAAGTGCTCTGTACAGTTTCTTTGATGCCTCACTGTATGTACATAAAATATAATCATTTCAGGACTCTTATTTCTTTTTTTTTTTGTTTCTGTAGAATTTTTAGTGACTTGCAATTGCAATTTATTGTTGTTGTGTCTGTCGGAATAATTGTGTGTTAAAGTGAGCACTTTTTTTTTTGTTTTCTTTCTATTATTTTGTATTGTATTGTTATTGTTATTGTTATTGCCTAATAGTGTTGGCTGGTTGCTGATGGAAATTTATACAATAAATTTATAACCGACCATTATAGGAGTTAAAGTCCTTTCTACAGCTTTCTACTTTTGACATGACTACATACATGACTGATGAAATATGAGCATAACAACTGCAATTACTGTGAAGTGAAAAAAAAGTACTTTTTCTTTTTGTTCCTTTTCCTTACGATTTTGACACATTATAGGGAAATAATAATAAAAAAATAACATTTTTTTTTTCTCTCTGTATCTCGTATCAAGAGACAAAAGCAAAAAAAATCTCCATTTAAATAATAAATTAAATAGTTTTGGAAAGTAAAACTTTTTATAATTTTTTTTGTCCCTAGAAATAAAGAGAAAACAAAACGAATCTCCCCCTTAAGGAGTTTGGAATGTCAATTATGTTGTGGTGACCACAATCAATAGCAAAATAAAAAAAACTTTTCGGTTGAACTTAAAGTTTGAATATGATTTTTTTTTTTTTTTTTTTTTTTTTTTTTCAAAAAGTCTATTCACTTGAGCACAAAAACTTTCTAGAGATTTGGTCTCTTGGCTAGTTTTCTTTTCAATAAATTTTTCTTCTTCCTTTTTTTTGTTTTGTCTTCCTTCCTTGCCTTTAAACTGACATTGTCAATA
Organism: Sarcophaga bullata; assembly: GCA_005959815.1. NCBI lineage: Eukaryota > Metazoa > Arthropoda > Insecta > Diptera > Sarcophagidae > Sarcophaga > Sarcophaga bullata. The sequence continues at coordinate 28,206 of QOCX01001091.1, read as the reverse complement.
TGTTTATTTGTGAAACCAATTGAAAAGTTTTTGTTCTTTTTTTTTCGTTTCATTTGTTTTATTTTATTTTTTTTATTGCTTTTTTACTCCTGTTTATTTAAACAAATGAACACAACAACCCAAACATACCCATAGTTTTTTGGGTTGTTGTTGACATATTCATTCAACAATAACAACAAGCACATTATCATCATTGCTGGGTTTATTTTAGTTGTCGGTAGACTTACTACTCCTTAAAGATTTTTGATTGAGAGACCTTAACCAGACTGTTTGTTGTCTTTAAACCAATTTGAAGTTTAAATAAACGAGCATCACTTTAGAAACTTTTTCCTGACAAAAACAAAAACTTTTTTCCTTTTTGTTTTTTTGTTTAGTTTATCGTTAAATTTGTTATAAATAACAGTAATTTTTTAGTTTTGCTTGTCAAGTCTCTAATGATGTTTGAACCCAATAGGAAATCGAACATGATAATCTATCTTTGAATTTGATTAACTCGATGGTAGGCAATGTCTAGAATGTGGTTTCTTTAAGTTACATACACACATAATTGGCCATTACAACCCTTCAGTCAGGATTACAACCTAGCTTCTCACACCACTTATGTTGTGTATGTTAATTTTATACATGAGTGGCGGGACCTACAGTTTAAAGTCGACTCCGAACGACAGATTTTTTTGAGAAGCTTTTCATGGCAATTTTATTTACTCTCAGAGTTTTTGCCAGAAGAAATATTTTCTCATATTTCGTTTTTGATGACTGACCGGGGATTCGAATCCTAGCCTTTCGTCTAATAAGCCAACACACTACCAACTAGACTACGGCAACTTTAAGTTATAAGAATAAAAATGTTACTGTTTGACTAAGATTAGTTCACTGGAGTCTTCTGATAGTATTACTTTACAATTTATTTCATAATCCTGTATTTCCACCAATATATAGGATTACAGCCTATCGTCTTATAAAAGTCATGTTGAATTTTTTAATTTTTAAGCATGAGTAGTTGCATCTACAGTAGCATCAAAACAAATTTAAGACGCTATACGCTCAAAAACAACTTCCGAGCAGTAACGGCTTGGGTTTAAAAGCTCTTGTCTACTTAACCCAATTAGTACCAACAAAAATACGTCAAGTTTATAAAGACATCAATTTAATGATGTTTTTTCCTATAAAAATGGCAGCAAAATATCAAAAAAACCACATCAATTCCCCGCTGACAAGCATTGAGAACAAAACTACTGGGTTGAAATAGAAAGAAATACGAATTTCCATTTCCTTAACAAAATTCAAAGGAATCGGCAATTCGTCACCAAATTTATCAAAAACTTTAGTTTTCGCAGCTGCTGTAAGAATTCCAAGAATGGTTTTTCATAATATTCGCTATGCTTTTCACACTGCCTACAATCTTCTTCCCCAGTTTTATGAAACTTTTGTCATCTATTTTTGTGATAATTTTTCTTGCGGCTGGCCTTTTAGCATAACAATCGCTGTAGGAACGAGTTTAATTTCTAGAACTTTGATTTTTTAGGATTTATTTCAAAATTGTTTACTACTTTCAGTTGTAACTGGCATCCTGAAAATCTTGTGCCAAAGGAGAAAATTATCATTCGCACCTCGTGTTGGAGTTAGAGATACCAAAAAGCGCAGTGGTCAGCAATTCTTCTATTATTTTCAGCCATTCTTTTGACTCTTCTTGAAGTATTCCTAAATTTTTTGTAAGGTCCTCCTGATTAAGGATTAAGGATTAATGTACTACACAGATATATAGAGTTCCAAGTGCTATCTGATATCCAGGATTTCTTTCATGGCTGCAGTATACCCAGTATTACTTCAGCGATGGTAGTTTTATGGCGAATTACCAACGCGTTTTAATTTATTTGTCTTGGAGTTCTTGGGGGCAGAGCCGTTCGTCCCTTATCTGCCTTATAGTTAAATCGGATCAGATTATTTTACTCGTCCTCATTAAATAACTTTGATTTTTTTTATGATATTTTTTTATTAATTTTCCTACCGGGGTCTTTAATCCACAAATAAAATAAAATTGGCATAGCAAATGACAAAACTGACCACAGTGATTTACTTTCGAAATGTTTTGTGATTTTTTGCAAATTATTTATGAACAATCCACAGAAGGAATCGAAACAACAAACAAACCGAATGAACGAACAACATTGTTTGATAACAACTACAGCTACAACAACAACAATTACAGATACAACAACAAACAGCATAACTTTTAACGATAACAGCACAGACAGAACAAAAGAAAAACGAATGAGAAATTCTATTGAAATTACAAAAAAAAAAAAAATAAAATAAAATAAAAATAAAGTAGGAAACTTACACACGCTCAACTTCTTCCCAAAAGGTGCACTACACTATACAACACTATATCATTACATACGTAATTGCTTATTAAAACCCTTCAGATAGGATTACAACCAAGCTTCTCACAGCACTTATGTTGTATTTGTTAATTTTATACATGAGCGAAGGGAGCCATGATTTAAAGGCGATTCGATTTTATTTACTCTCAGAGTTTCTGCCAGAAATCCGCTGAGAGGAAGTCGCCGTTGAAAAAATTTGTTTCATATTTCGTTTTGTTAGAAGGTTTGAAGCGTGGCCTCATGTCAGCCAACACTCTACCTACTATACTAAGGCGTCTTCAATTAAGCGTTACAAACATTATCACAAGCCAAACATGCCTCCACCACCTGTGCTGGTGTAGTTTACAACAAAAATCACAATTCATTTCAATTTATTCGATCACCGCTACTGAAGCTACCTACCTACCAGTCGAACTGTACAATGTAAAGTAAAGTTGAAATTCAACAGCTATGTGGTCAGTTAAAAATTCACAGTACGAAGTCCAACATTTTTCAGTTCCTGTTTTTCTTTTCCATGGGACACACAATGGCATGAAGTGAAAGAAAGTTTTTTTTTTCTTCTTTTTTTTATAAACAAATAATTTATTACCACCACTAAAGAAAAGAAGAAGAATTTATTTTCCTTACAATAACAGCAACAGTGAGTACTACTTTGAGGTTATTTTGATTTATGGCGGTCAATAGACGATTGGTAGAAGACTCAGAAGTCGAAGCAATATGTAAATGGTCATTTTCATTTGGTTTTAAATTTATATTCTCAATATGAATTGTACAGTAAAAGAGGAAAATGTGGGAAAAAAAAGAGAAGAAAAGTGAAGATAATAGATTATTTATTTGTATTATTTTTAATAATAAAGATTTATTTTCTGAACGTACAATGAATTATTTGTTGGAGTGTTACTATGGAATATGATAGAATCTCAAGAGGCATTCCAAAAATCTGTGGAATTTTCTTAAAAGCAAATGCTAAAAATATCAACAAAAAAAAAACGATTGACAAACAAGCCTTTGCTGTAAGAAAATTTCTCACAAGTCTGTGTAGGAAAGAATAAAGTTTACCAGCATGGTATGACTAAAGAAGTCCTTAAACAAGTTCATATCTCGCAGCAGCAATTTAATTTTGTATAGTAGCCAACGACTGTGAAATCCGAGACAAGCACGTATACGCATCTTAAAAAATTCTCGCTATAATAGTGGAAGTGAATGTAAAGACCGAAAAGCCCGCTAGACTTGTAGAGAATTTTCAGTTACAACTTTTAAGTGTGAGGACAACATCTACAGATCCTGTGTTAAAATAAGCGACAATTGGTTGAATCAAATCATTAAATATTCCTAAGTAATCTAAACTATAAACTTGAAATTGTCTTAGTCCAGCCGATAGTGTATTGGCTTATTAGACAAAAAGAATTAAGAAAAAAAACATTTCTTTGGCGTCTTCCTTTCAGCAGATAATGCACACTGTATGGCAAGTATGTAAGTCGTATTAGACGTGAAGTCGTCGTAGTCTAGTAGGTAGTGTGTTGGCTTATAAGACGAAAGATCAGGGTTCGTATTCCCGGCCAGACATCTAAAACGAAATATGAAAAAATATTTCTTTGGTAACTTCCCCTCAGCAGATTTCTGGCAAAAACTCTGAGAGTAAATAAAATTGCCATGAAAAGTTTCTCAAAAAATCTGTCATTCGGTGTGGACTTTAAATTGTAGGTCCCGCTACTCATGTATAAAATTAACACACACAACATAAGCAGTGTGAGAAACTAGGCTGTAATCCTGACTGAAGGGTTGTAATGGCCAATTATGTATGTATTAGACGTGAGGCCATGATTCAACTTCTCGCTCAGTGGTGAATTATTGTTTATGTTATTGTAGCTGCTGCTCTTTTATGTGTAATCATTAACATTTACCGTTTTATTAAGTATGTTAACAAAGAGAGAATGGAAAAAAATGTTGCATACTTTTGAAGTTGTGGTCTTAGGTTCTAATCACACGAAAACAATTTTTAGTCGCATGATTTTTGTTCTTTTCAAATCTCACGGAATAAATATTAGCATGAAATGGCATGAAATGTATACGTATACACAGCTTTATATGTATTAGTGTCTTAGCATTCATTTGATGTTTGGCTGATTTTTTAAAAATGAGCATGTATTAGTTTTGTGTTGGTAATGATTCACCTTTCTTGCCTATAAGCTATCATTTTACCCCGCGCAGAATTATTCTCGTGTGATTAGAGCCTTACAGAAGAACTTTATTCAATGCACACATTTAAGTGAACCACTTGCTGGGTGCGTATGATAAATATTTTTGAATAGAGAGTGAGAAATTAAATACCAAGTATACGCCGTGGTGTATTGGAATTGTAGTGTATTAAACGAAAGAGTGTAGTTTTTAGAAAAGAGGAACAAATTTTGTAAATATTAGAACGAATTCAAGGAAATATTTTTCTAAAAGTGGATTCGTTTACAACTGCATTTGTGGCCTATTCAGGTCTAAGTTTAGCATGACATATTACAATATTTTACTGTACCCTAGGTAAACGAATGAAATTCCTTAGTAGTTTACGAAAAGTACTTCAATTTCAGAGGGCCTGACACCTCCAACAAAACGAAACATGAGAAAAATTTTTTTTCGGCGATTTCCGCTCATGAGACTTCTGACAAAGACTCTGGGAGAAAATAAAATTGCCATGAAAATGCTTCTCACAAAAATCTGTCCTTCGAATACTGTATATGGTATATGCTTAAACAATTTAAGCAGTCACGACTGACTAGCTCTAGTTTGTTCTAAACTTTTTATTCAAAATTGGGCTCTTAGTAGGAATAATGTGTCTTATAAACTAGCTCCAGTTTGATCTGCTTTTGCAATTGGCTTTACTTCCCTCTAGCTTTTGTCCAAATTTTTAATTACTGCTTTTAATGTCCTACACTTGCGGACATCAGAATAGCAGCTTGCATGACAAGCTGCAAGCGTTTAGACATTTTTACAAATTGTTGTGAAAATATTGCCTAAGAATTGACTTAAAAGTTTCAAAGCAGATAAGACGAAAACTTAATCTACATACTACTCAAACTCGCAGACAATATTCCCAAAGGGTAGATACATACAAACATAAATGATCATTAAAACCCTTTAGTCAGTATTATGGATGTTAATTTTATCCCTGAGCGTAAAGACCTGCAGTTAATGATATTGAATGCATAGTCACGAGTATAATTAACTTTCAATTCAATATCGTACTTAACATTGTCAACTTTATAAAATCAAAACTTTCTTTACAAAAACCTTCCATCTTTTCATTTTCCCAGCATTAAGTCAACATGAGATAAATTTTTTCGTATTAAATTGTAAAGAAAAATAAAAGAAAAGACAATAATTCTGTAAATCTTCTCTTTAAAAATCGTATTTTAATTATGAAAAGTGAAGTGTAATCAATGCATGATGAACGAGTAAACGTGCAACACATTCTTATGAAATACAATAAATTAATGAGTGTTTTTCTTCAACACACTCAATCACACGTCATTATGGCACGGTAATCGACTTCAACTGGCATTCAAAATTTCTTTTCATTTTTTTTTTTTTCAATTTTATTTCGTTTTCCAAAAATCCGTTGAAATAAAAGAAAGCAAATTAAAGGCAAAAAAAAATATAAAAAAAGAAGCGAAAAAACCATTCTCATCAAGTGCAGAGTAAATTGCATTTGGCTTGTGTCTTTAATGCAAATAAGTTCCAGGTTAAATGTTGGCAAAAGTAAAGAATTGCCACTTTAATGTGGCACACAAACGTAACGTTGCAAATTATAATAATTATGTGTGTACGAAATGTTTATTGTATTAAAATGTAACTATGGCAACTCTATGGCAAAGTAAATTTTTAATATTAACTTTCATATACGGAATGTATGCACACACACACACTCTCTCATCTTTACAAATATGTAATGTAAGGATATACATAAATGTGTATGTGTATGTGTTTGTGCATATGAGAGTTAATACGTGATCATTTTGTAATGTGTTGCCTATTTTGGGGGGAGTGCTGCTTTTCATATACACATACAGCAGAGAATTTTATTATTACGGCAGACAAGTGTTCATTGTAACAAATTTTCTTTCAGCTTCTTTGGTTCTGGCCTCATATTATTTTATATTTATACACACACACACACTTTATATATGAAGCTGATAGACTGACTATATGGATGACTGGCTGGTTGGATGGCAGACTGGTTTTGCTGTCATTATACGGACTTTGCGCTTACAGAAAAGTCAACTGGAGTGACAGACTTTTAGACAACAGCATCCTGGACTTTTTAATATCATTTGTGTTCAGCACACATACACACAGACACAGACACAGACACAGGCACAGACACAGAGCCAATGCCGGAATACTGCAAAGAAAAAAAAAGAAGAAAAAAACACCAACTCACAGTCACACATGTTTCCATTTAGTCACTCTTATGTGTGTTAAACATTCATGAACACAATGCATTGCATGGCATTGCATACAGGGTAATGAGGTAAGATGTGCAGAAAATCTATTAATTTCTACAAGATCGTTTACGAATACAAACAGTTATTGCTAACAAGGGCTTTGAATTCGACAAAAGCTGATAAAGTTAAACTGCCTGTAGTCTAGTAGGTAGTGTGTTGACTTATCAGATCCAATTCAGATATCCTGAATAAAAATTTCTTCAGTGACTTCATCTCAGCAGTCTTCTGGTAAAAGCTTAGAGAAAAAAATACAATTTCTATGAAAAATATTTGAAAAATCTATCGTTCGGAGTCGACTTTAAACTGTAGAACCCACAATTTATTAATAAAATTATCACATAAAATCTCTTGCCTTTAAAGAGTGCTGATAACGTATAGGAGCGCCATAGCTAAGGCTGTTTCATCAAAAAAAGAAAAAAATAAAAAAATCAGAAAAGACGTAGGGGGAATGAATCGGGGTGTTATGTGTCTTTAGGTGCCTTTTGCTTGCTATAGACAGTGGTAGAACAGGTTAGATAAGGCTAACCTAAGGCTAGTTCTAGGTTTCATTACAAGGCACTGAGAGATTGGATCGCTGACAAGGATATGGAACAGATCCCAGCCGGACTATTGTATGGTATGATGCGACGAGGACGCTTTAGGGACTATCAAACACCTCTTTTTCAACTGCCTCTGGGTTCAAAACCGTGGCCTCATGTCTAATAAGTCAACACACTACCTACTAGCCTAGGGTGACTTTACTTTACCTTTGCATAACTTTCTTTCAAGAAAACTTAAGCACTAGAAACTAAAGTTAAAGAGACCATCTTTTTGGTATACCCTGTAAAATATATTCAAATAAAATTTTTACATAAAATGACTGCAATTGCAATGAAAATATTGTTGGTGTTCATATTTATTATTTCCATACTTTTTTATTTCAGTCTCTCTCTCTCTCTCTCTCTCTCTATCCATCTTTTTCTCTTCTCACTCATACGATATAAGTGACTCTGTTATTATTTTATAATAAAGTCCTGTTTGAAAAAAGGAATCTATTGTTATACACCGAATGTTGGTAACACACAAGCATTTATTTATTTAAGATGAATAATATTCTAATGATCATATTCTATTGATTACTAGAGAACTGATTTAAGAAATAAACTCGAATGTAGTATAACAGGCTCTTTGTTTTTAATTAGAACTGAACTTTTATGTTCATTAGCAATTTACTATCATAAGTATTAAGAAGTAGCATTAGTCTAGTGCACATTACAATGAATTATTCGAAGAGATCCCATGGTTTAAATCTCAGCTCTCAGCAGTCTCTCGGGCAAAAACTCTGAGTGTAAATAAAATTGCCATGATATGTTGTCAGATATGTTTTGTTCGTGACTGTATATTTTCTATGATGTTACAAGCTTATTATCTCTCTAATAAGGTAAACCTATCTATTTAACATATGAAAATCAAAAAAAACTCATTGAGTATGCATTTCCTAACTTTTCCTTATGCGAAACGTTGCTAATTTTCAAATAGCTCTCTCAAAATTCGTTTCGACCCTGTCATTTAATACCAATTTTTGTAGTTTTTTTTTTTCTTAATCTTTAGTGTGAGTGTGTACAAAAATATCCTCCAACTTTTTGTTGCAAAAAAAAGAAGAGAAGAGAAGAGAAAAAAATTATTGTACGCGTTGAATTATGAGATGTTGTGAATTGTAATAAAGCAAGGCGCCGTGCATTAAACTGCATTTATTGCATAGAATACATGCCAAGAAAAAAGTTTACTTACACTAGCATATTTTTACAAACCGATCTTAAAAAAACCAATTTGTATTTCGATTCCTTTCTTTCACACATTCCTTCAATAAGCAAGCTTCCCGCAACGTGAGCGCTGTAACTACAAAACCTAACGTAAGAAGAAATTATGTTTATTATGCCACCACAATATGTCCGAATTTTTGCATCGTTTTGTAACCGTGCTTGAAACACAGTCCATACCATACCATACCAGCTCTTTTCTAGGCCCTTCAAATGAGAACAAAATTTTTCCTGCATAAATTCCCAAACATGAATAGATTTTTTTGAAACAAAACTATTTCCAAGCGTTCTCTGTATGAATACTTAGTTCCCTAACTGTATGTGAATAAAAAACTTACAAAAACATGTTCCAGCAGGTGTTGTCATTGAAGCAATAAGTATTTTAAAGTGTTATATTTTTAATATAAAAAGTACAATATTTGTAATCATTTTGTTGTTGTTGTTGTTGTTGTTGTTTTTGTAAATTCTATAACTAAAACTGACAATTATTGGAAATGTGTTGGTAATCAATTTTAATAAGGATTTTCATAACAAATGGAAAGAAAATCTGCATTAAATTGCATAGCAGATGCAATTAATTAAACTTGATTTCTGTTTCAGTTTCAGTAATAGTTTAGAGAAGTATCCCCGTTCAGGCATCGAAAACGAAATATGAAAAAATATTTCTTCGGTGGCTTCCTCTCGGCAGATTTCTGGCAAAAACTCTGAGAGTAAATAAAGTTGCCATGAAAAGTTTCTCAGAAATCTGTCGTTCGCAGACGACTTTAAACTGTAGGGCCCGCCACTAATGTATAAAATTTACACACACAACATAAGTTGTTTGAGAAGCTAGGCCGTAATCCTGACTGAAGTATTGTAGTGGCCAATTATGTATGTATGTTAGAGAAGTACATTATCGATTTCGTTTAGCTTCATTTTATTAACAGAAAACTAATGTTTCATCCTGCTCATATGGTTCGAGGTGTATGTCATGCGAACAGCATTTCAGTCACGGTTTAAAAGCATATTTTTCTACCATATTGGCATATAATCGTTCTTTTCTAGAACCCTCTTGATTATAGAACAGTTCATAATAGCAGTATTTCCTATAGCGTTTAATACCGATAAAGTACTGCAAAGTAGGCAACGATTCTCTTATCGGTCAACCTACCGTATACTTAGTCGAAGAGTACAAATTATACTTCGAAGTATTTTGACTACAGAAGACAGTTCTGTTACAGTTTTGCTGGAAATCAGGCACTTCTAGATTCTTTCTAGGACTTTAGGCACTAAACAAATAAGGGGATTACACATTCATACATAACCCTTCAGTCAGGCTTACTACCTAACATCTCACAAAATTTATGTTGTGTGTGTTAACGACTCCGAACAATAGCTTTTTGAGAAACTTTTCATAGAAATTTTATTTTCTCGCAGAGTTTTTGCCAGAAATCTGCTGAGAGGAAGTCAACGGAGCAATAGTTACATAAATTTCATTTAGTTGGAGTTGTCAGGCCTTCCGAAATTCGAATATTTTATCTAAATATACTAAAGAATTTCATTTATTGACGTAAAGTAAAGTAAAATATTGTTGTATGTGATCTTAAGTATAGACTTTCGAACGACACAAACTCTATTTTAAACGAATCCACCAAAATATTTCATTGATTTCATTCCAATATTTTATAAATTTATTCCTCTTCTCCAAAAACAACACTCTTTCGTTTAATACACTACAATTTCAATACACCACTGCGTATACTTGATATTTAATTTTTCATTCGCTGTACAAAAATATTAATCATACGCACCCAGCAAGTAGTTCACTTAAGTGTGTGCATTAAATAAAGTTCTTCTGTTAGACAACAACTTCAAAAGTATGCAACATTTTTTTTCTTTTTTTTTTTGCATTCTCTCTTCGTTAACATACTTAATAAAACGGTAAATGTTAATGATTACATATAAAAGAGCAGCAGTTACAACAACATAAACAACAATTCATAATTCATAATGCAAGTGTTACTCATATTGTTTTGTTGTTGTTTTTATATGAAAAAAAAAACAAGAAATAACAACAACAACAGGAAATTCTCTTATGATTTCTTAACAGTTTTTTTTTTTCACTGCTACTTTGTATTTCAAACCGTTACATTTTCAAAGGAAAAAGATGGTTGAAATAAAGAAAAGTATTATGCATCATATTCCGTTGTTGTTGTTTTATGTTGTTTGTGTAAAAAAACCAGAAATAGAGCAACATTAACTACAAACAACAAAATAACATAGAAAAACATGTTTTAATATCAAACAAACAGCGGCAGTAGCTGTAGTTCTTCTCTCTTTTTGCTCATTTTGTTTCCCCGTTTTTTTGTTTTTTTTATAAATTTGTTTGCTGTATATGCATGCATATTGCCTGTCTTTGTCGGTCTATCTCTGTGCCTGTAAAACTTATTGTTCAAGTGTTTGTATGTGTGTTTCAGTTGCGTTCTATTTTTAGTTTTCCGACTACAACTACAACGACAAGCGAAACATTGTTTCTAGAGGCAAAATTAAATTATCCTACCAAATGCAATGCGTGCACATACACACATGCATGCTATCATTATGAAACGTACGACTATTGGGTAAGAGAAAAACGTTTTTGCTGATTAAGATGAAAATCTTTAAATCTTTTTTAACGATACTTTTGAATTTTGTTAGTCGATAACGGTCATCTTGATGAGGCTTTATTTGTCAAATTTGTTGTTATTTATTCAGCCTGTTTTGCCAAACGGATACTGATGAACGCAGACAACGAAAGCGCTTTGACTCTAATTTTCATCTTCTGCGATGAGGTACACCCTTGCTTCAATTCTTCAAACTTCTTCAGTCAAACTTCTATGTAGATTTTGTCTGTCAGCATCATTGGCTTAAATTTCTTTGAGACGGAGGCCATGTTATCACTGTCAATGACGAGTACAATTTCTTTCAACCTGATATTCGTAAAGTGGACACCAGTGTCATGTGGTTTCAACAGAACGACGCTACAACAAGAATGTTAAGATGGTCTAAGGCATACGTATAGTTAAGCAGGCATTGAGTGAGGTTTTTTGGATATTAAATCTGATTATTAGATGTCAGGCATCTCTATACGAGATGGCGAGCCTTGTTATAGGACTGGTTACGAGAGCTATGAAAGAAGTCTAGTTGGTTGGTAAGCTCGCTCATATTTGCTGCTCATTAAAATGGAACGGAATTTGAAAAAAAAAATATTTTTTCGGCATTAAAAACTCCGCCAATAAATAAAATTGTCATGAAAATATTTTCAAAATTCGACTTTAAATTCTTGGGCCCACCACACATGGATAAAATTAACACATACAACATGGGTGATATGAGAAAGTAGGTAGAAATCCTGACTTAATGGTTGTAACGACCAATTAAGCAAGTAAGCAAGTAATCCCATGGAGTGGTCCTGCAGTGATTATTGCGTGACTTGCTTTGAGAGCTCTGAATTCAGCAATTACGGAGAGAATGTTGACTCCCATATATTGGTACTGGACCATTAAGTATGCTCTGAGTAGGAAAATATTTATATAAAGCTTCTGAGGTGGATGCCGAAATAAAAGTTCTGTTGGACTTAACGAATGTCAGCCTTTGCGGAAGTTTAGCATTCAACAATCATCAGATGCTACACTGTGTTAGGTGTAGGTTATTTCCTAGACTTCATTATAAAGATGATTTTGAACTTCAATATGATTGTCTAACCGAAATGCCAAAATTACTTATGTTTTGTTATTTTTTTCTTATCAAATCCCTATAATTTTAAATGTTGTACCTTGAGTGTTACAAATGCTCTGCCGTATAATGAATATCGTATTGAATAGAAAACTAAAAACAATTATCGTTATAAAACGTTTTTGTACACGGACATTTGGCAACAACTGTAGTTCTTTTATACTTAAAGCTTAAATATTGTCACTGTTTGGTAGTCACTTCAGAGCTGCTGTATCGTTGTTGTACATTTTTTTTCGCTTATTTTTATATTCATTATTATTATTATTTTTCCTTTTAAATATGCTCTTGTTGTTGATGCTTTAGTTGTTTTTTGTTGTTGTTCTTGTTGTTGTATTAAAACTATAACATTTTGTTCGTACATTCAAGTATTTAAGTGGAACAAAATGATGTTGCAGGGCAACGTTTACTTCCTATGTTATTTTTTTTTTTGTCTTCTTTTGTATCCTGTTTTTAAATTGTTATTGCTATTGTTGTTGTTGTTTGTATTTCATCGTTTTTTGAAGAGCGGCAACATTATTAAAATTTAACTAATGTTGTATCTCCTATCGTAAGGAAAGGAGAATCACAAAAGCTGGCAGAAGTGAAAGGAATACTAGATGGTAAGCCGTGTTGCTAACTACCACTACGTGGATGGATGCAGAACAAGTGATTCTTTTTTATATATTTTATACCGTTATATGTCTGTATATGTATTTTTATAGTACGTTAAGCACAGATGTCGATGCTATGCATGTGGATTCCATAATAACCCCGTTATATACCCCCATAATGGAGTGGCACATTGCCCTTAAAAAATGGCTCGTTTTTTGTCTTGTGCCTTTTTCGTTTCTCATGTGTTTGATTTTTGTTTTCATTTTCTTCGTGTTGTTTTGCAAACATATGACGCAAATTTTAAGTATCGGCAGTTTATATAGAAAACAATATTAAATTTGTAGTAAAAAAAGAAAAAAAATTTCAAACATTGGCTTTTGCTGGTTGTTGTTGCTTAATTTGTCTATTTTTTAGCTTCTCTTCTTGCAAATTTAACCGGGCTTAAGTGCTTTTGTTTGGCCAGAGCCTTTAAGCATACAATACGTAATTGATTTATAAGTGACTCGCCGTTTTATAATGTGTCTGGTAAATTCTTTTTTTTTCCTTTTTTTTGTTTGTCCCTCTTGACAAAGTTTAATAAAATCGTGATTTATATGTCTGGCTTTTGGCTAACGTTAACGGAAGGCAAATAATTACATTTTATAACGAGCTAAAGCATGAGTTTGTCAGGGTTAAGGAGAAATAAATTCTTAGTGACCGAATGCTGTAGAATTAAGGCAAGCAGCCTTGGCTGCTTGCAGACAAAAGTGACCTTTGCGTAGCCTGCTCAGACGAATTCTGGATTGCATCCACACTATAGATCACTCGGAACTTCTACAAGCAATGGGTATTTCTGTTCTTTCCATTCTCTTCCGTCTGTACTATGTAAAGGGCTCATAATCAATCTATGCAAGCAGTTAGATCTCACTACATCCATAAGCTTCATAGCTAAATTGCTAACTATAATCAGAAAATTTTACCTTAGAAACAAACTAAACGACTTCAAATAGCACTACTAAAGCACCGATCACATAAACTAACTACAAATCGTATTACAGAAGTTAGTTAGAAGCATATCCCAATAAAAATAAGTTCTGAGTGAACTCATTAAAATAAATTCTTTATCGAAACTCAACAAGCTGAGTGCTGTAAGAGTACTTGCAGAACTACTCTATTAGAGCAAATATAGCAGTGCAATGGGGATAAGTTTTATCACCGCTGTTGTTCGTTATCTTAGTAGTCTAGTAAGTAGCGTGTTTGGCTTCTTAGACATGAGGCCACGATTCAAATCCCAAAGCAGACATCGGAAACAAAACGAAATTTAAGAAAATATTTCTTTCGGCATCGTCCTATTAGCAGATTTCTGGCCAAAAACTCTGAGAGTAAATTAAAAATTGCCCTGAAAAAGTTTATCAAAAATATGTCTTTCAGAAAAAAATGTTTGATATTGTTGAAGTTGTTGTTTTACAGAAGAACTTTATTTAATACACACATTTAAGTATACTACTAGGTGCGTATGATTAATATTTTCAAATAGCGAATGAGAAATTAAATATCAAGTATACGCCGTGGTGTATTGAAATTGTAGCGTATTAAACGAGAGTGTTGTTTTCGGAAAAGGAGAATAAATTTATAAAATATTGCAATGAAATCAATGAAATATTGTTGAAAATTTGATTCGTTTAAAATTCATTTTGTGTCCTTTGAAGGCCAATACTTAGGATCTCATATAACAATATTTTACTTTACTTTACGTGAACAAATGAAATTTCTAAGTATATTTAGACAAAATATTCGAATTTCGGAGGGCCTGACAAATTCATCTCAATGAAATTTAGGAAAAATTATTGCAATCACGTCGTCTTCCCTCTCAGCAGATTTTCGGTCAAAAACTCTAGAGAGAAAATAAAATTTCTATGAAAAGTTTCTCAAAATTCTATTGTTCGGAGTCGTCTTTAAACTAAAGGTCCCGCTACTCAGGTATAAAATGCACACACACAACATAAATTTTGTGAAATGTTCGGTAGTAAGTCTGACTGAAGGGTTATGTATGTATGTGTAATCCCCTTATTTGTTTAGTGCCTAGAAAGACCTAGAAAGAATTTAGAAGTGCCTGATTTCCATTAACAGGAAAACTGTAACAGAACTCTCTTACGTAACTAAAATACTTCGAGCATGTAGAGCAGGATTCATGTTTAACCAGCCAGCTCGTTATCTACTAGACTGTGGTGTTTTAA
>QOCX01001091.1:0-12960 GCA_005959815.1 Sarcophaga bullata | reverse complement strand
TTACCCTATTCATCAAAAGCATAACAATACTCATCTCGAAAACAGTAGTCAAGTGTACCATACAGTGGATCATCCACAAGGATGGTGAGCTAGCAATCCATCATTTAATCGCGGAGAAAGTAAAAAAATTTTCACCCTGATTTTATTGTTCAGGGACATGGACGTTTAGAGGCTGCAATCTTCGCCAATTATTCCAACGATGAAATACCCTAAAGAAGTAATAAAAGGTTAAAATATCATTAAGTGACTTATGGCATACTATTTTCTTTAAGGGAACAAAAAAATACCCTACATCAACTGTCAATAACTGACAGAAAATTAATCACAAGATCTTTGATAGAAAAAAATTTTTGTTTGAATATGTTGCATGAAAATAATTTAATTCATGAAAACACTTCAAACTTTTTTTTTTTTTTTTTTTTTTTTTTTTTTTTAAATACTTAACTCAAGAGAAGAAGGCTTCAAATGGAAACAAATAATAAATAATGAATACTTATGCTCATCAAAATGTTTATTTATGTTAAAATTCCATGCATATTTTTAGTTTGTGCAAATCCAATTAATTAATCATTTAATCACTCGTTTGATTACTACTCGACGGTGAATTATTTAAAACAGCTTGAATTGTTTAATTATTTAATTTTAAGTAGATTTCCAATTAAAATTCACAATTTTTTTTTTCTTTTTTGCACTGATTTCATCTGTTTGTTGTTGTTATTTAAATGCGAATTAACATGAATAACAAAAATACCAGCATATTTGTTAAAGCCATTGAAAATTGCTTGAAATCGAAAACCCACATCCAAACCCATTTAATATTTAATGAGAAAAAAATTGGTTTAAAAAACAAAAAAAAAGAGAAATCCCGGTATTTTGTTTTTGTCAGTTATTGGTCTCTCTTTCTCTCTCCGTGATCATTTACAGAATTGTGTTATCATAGTGTGAACATAATTAATTGAATTAACGAACTTCAAATCGCCCACACATCCAGAGTACTGAATACCTAAAATAACAAAATAACAAAAATCAAAAGTTCTTAACAATAAATTTACAGAGTATTTCTACTTTATATTAATATTTAATAAAATTCTTTAATTTTTTTTTATTTTTAAAAATTATTTCAATCCATCGCAATGTCAAACTGTCCCCTCCTGGTCTGTCTCTGTTCCTGTATCCATATTAAAAAAAAAAATCTCATATGTATTTTATAAAACGTCATTTCTGGTTTTAATTTTTTTCTGTTTCATAATAAAAATAATTTATAAATTTGTGGTTGAATAAATTGTGTGGATTTATTACTGTTTCTCTTGCAACGCTTCTGCTTGCAGCCATCCTCGACTGTTTAATTTCCATGAATTGCAACAATTTCAAGTGGTTTTCTGTTTTATTGACGCACAATATTTTTTTTATTGCATTTTTCACACTCTCTCTCTCTCTTTCTCTCTCTCTCTCTCTCTCTGTTTTGCATTAATAATTTGTTTATTTAATCAATAAGTTTGTTATTAAATACTACCAACAACAACAATAACAACAACACAAATAGCAACAGCATAATAATAAACTGAAAATAAATAATTTTTATTTCTTCTACTAATGTTCGTTTAATGATTAAAACAATAACAATGAAATGAAAACACTTGAACAAATGCCAGCAAATTATTCAAAATCTCATTTTCAATCAAATTAATTATTTTCGCATTCATTCATTTATTTGTTATTCTTCTCCTCTTCTCTTCTCTTCTCTCCTTTTTTTTTTTTTTAATAAAATTGAAATTTTTACTAAAAGGTTGCAAATTCCAATAATATCAGAAGGAAATCGAAGTCACCGCAGTCTATTAGGTAGTGTGTTGGCTTCTTAGACCTAAGGCCATGGCTCAAGCCACAGGTCAGACAATATGGAAACAAAATATTTTTTTCGGCGGCTTCCTCTCAGCGGATTTGTGGCAAAAACTGCAAGAGTAAATAAAATTGCCATGAAAAGATTCTCAAAAATCTGTCGTTCGGAATCGACTTTAAACTGTTGGTGCCGAAGAAGCTATATCGTAATCTTAACTAAAGGGTTGTAATGACCAATGTGTGCATGTATTAGGAAGATATTGAAATTCTTATTGAACGGACTTTAAACGTAACATCCCTGCAAGGAGTTGCTCATTTTGCACTGAATGATAAAAAAAAGAGGCTGCTGTTTAGTTCATCATGTATGACATGGTAAAAATACCTCTACGAAGAAGAGAAACTAAAGATCCATGAGACTTGTTTTTACCCGCTTGGGACCACATGGCTCTTCCACTAAGCCTTGTTTCCATTTTTTTTTTAATTTTTTTGCTATTCTCGCTTATATTCTGAAGACATGAATTTCATTTTCCAATTCAAAAGTATCTTTTAATTTCAGTTTATTAGATCGAGTTGTCTTCCTTTTTATCGATCGCCCGGAGCAACATATCTAAAATCATTCTTATTTCTTATAATTCTTATTCTTATAATTGAACAGAAACGGTTTGAAATTTTGCTAAATTTCGAATGAATGTACAAAAGTTAAGCTTTAGGACTTAAATCCCGTGACGTTCAAGCAAAAAAATGCCTTTGTTGCATTAAAGTGTGTGTTCTAAGTGAAATATTCAAATGCGGTGCCGTGTAAGAGAGGATATTTGAGTTTGATACCCCTTCCAAGTGGACAATACCGGTGTGCTTTTCAATGATTTGATACTATTTGATGCATTACAACTCTTCAATTAGGATAATGATTCTAACTCCACTTATGTATATTGTGTGTGTATTAATTTTATACATGAGGAGCAAGGCTTACAATTTAAAGTCGACTTGGAACGACAGATTTTTGTGAAACTTTTTCATGACAATTTTATTTAATCTCAGAGTTTTTGCTAGAAATCTGACATTACTGACATAAGAATAATTTTTTTGTATCAAATTTTTCCCTCTTACACTTGCAATAGCAGAAATGAGGAGCGAATATATTGTTACGAAAATGGAAATGGTGTAACATCGTTTAACACTAAAGTGTTAAATAAAAGCTAACAAAAACAAAAACAACGGACTTGTTTGCCTGATTGACAAATAAAGAAGAATAAAACAACAACATTAGTACAACGAAAAAGGTATAAACAAGTAAAATAAACAAGAAGACAACAACAACCGCTGTAAGGACGAACAATAAACAAGATACAAAAACAACAAACATGAAAGGATAAATGAATGTAAACATCATTGTTTACATTTATGATGATTTCGAGAAGGCGAAGCCTCGAACGTTCGCCTTCAAGAACATTCATCAGACTGTTTACGTCGCGAGATAAAGGCAAGGCATAGCATGTAAAGTTTGGAGTAGAAGTTCAGTCAGTCTTGTGTGAAGATGCGTTGCGTGTGAAGTAAACAAATCGTGGTTTGACGATCTCCATTACAAAGATCTACAGAACAATTGTGTCGTAATTGTTATTGTTTGTCGCAAAGGGCATAAACAAAGAAGAACAAATAAAGCAATTGTTGTTGTTAGAATCAGTTGTGAACAGTGACACACAAAAGTTGTGTGATTAAGGATTTTAATTAAAATTAAAAGACAAATTTATTTTTATTTTTATTTGCAATCTACGAGCTCATATCTCAAACGTTTTTAAAAGGTTAAAAACGTAACAATATTTTACCAACTAAGCTTTCAAGCTTTGAGGAAACGTTTTATCAATCAAATTATTTTTTCTTTAGAAACTAGAGCATCCCTTAAAATTAATTCAATGCATTGCATTGCTCAGCAAGCATACATGCTGAATATTATTCATAAAAATTCTGAGCAAATGGAAGAAAAAATGACAGACGGACATTGACATAGACAAGGCAAATATTTTTTTATTTTTATTCATTTATCTGTTAAATAATTTTATTTAAATTTAACACTTATAGCAACAATATACATATACATACTATATAATGATAACAAGCGTGTTGACTATTTTTATTATTTTACATTAAAAAAGAAATTAAAATAAAAAAAAAGCAGAAGAAATATTTTCTCATTATTTTGTGATGATATCGTTGAAAGGGGATTAACTACTCATAGTTAACATATTTATGAATATACGATTATGTGTGTGTGCGTGTATATGCCTGTTATTATGATAAACAGGATACAATAACTTAATGTGAGCAGGCAGATACACACAGCCAAACAGTTGTTATAGGCAGGACGTTTAAAACAAACGGTTGAACGGTTAAACGAATAAAAACAGAAGAAAAAAAAACGAATAAAAATTATAACAATGTTGTGGTTATTTAATTATGTGTTGGTTGTAATAACTATATTTTGTTGTTGTTGGTATTGTTGTTGTTGTTGTTGCTGTTGATTATTATTCTTTTTATTGTGTTTATTTTTGTTTTTTTTTAATGTAATTATTATTTATATTTGTTGCTGTTGCTGTTGCTGCTATTTCCATTGTTGTTGTTCTTGTTGTTGTTGAAATTGTTAATATTTTTATTATATCGTGTTTTGTTGTCATTATAAAAAAAAAACTTAACACTTTTTCACAAAATATAACAAATTATTATCGGTACACTTACCGATTCAGATACCCTAACACGTAACACTGAGAAAAATTTTTATGATTCCATAAATGGCTCGTGGTATGGGTATAAGTTTACAAGGCTCTTATAATTCTAAATAAAGAAATTGAATTTGGCAGCAAGTCACGTGAGAACTAAAATTGCACATGCATGCAGATCTATAAGATTTTGAAGGCTTGCTTATCATATTTTTTTCTTTTTTTATAAGTATGGCTTCAAATTTCTATGAATTTAAATTACTCAAGAAATTTAAATCTTGAAATTCATAAAGACTGAATTTATTTTTTTTTTCTATTCAAGGCGCCTAAATTCTGTTTAGTAAACGAAAACATAGTTGCCGTAGTCTAGTAGGTGTTGCCTTATTAGACAAGAGGCCACGATTCAAACTCCACTCCAGACATCTCAAACAAAATGAAAAATATTTATTTTCTGTTGTTCGGAGTTCGGACTTTAATCTGTAAATCCCTCCTCCCCACTCATGTATAAAAATTAACACACACACAACATAAGTCCTCAGTCAGTGACTTTTTTAATATCCCATCTTCACTCTTCAGTTTGTCAACAGGCAGCTGTTAGATGACCTTTGTCAAAATTTTAACAAGTAAAGTCCTTTATCAAGTAAAGTCCTTTATCAAGTGTTCTGCAATAGCTTAATTAGAAGGGAAAATAGTGTGTCAAAGCAGGTCATAAATTTCAATCAAAACGAAATATAACAAAAACATATTCTCGGCGACTTCCTCTCAACAGATTTCTGGCAAAAACTGTAAGAGTAAACGAAAAATTCTCATTAAAAGTTTCTTAGGAAAAAAAATTGTTATTCGGAGTAGAATATAGGCCATGTTTTTCAAAGTAACTTTGAATGCTACTGGCGTGAATGTTACGTAAACATATTTTTGTTTATTGTATGGGATAGGAGGCCCGGTTTAAATTTGAAGCATACTTACGTCATTCTATTCTGTCACAATGTTCAATATTTTATCTCCACTGAACGTAAAGAATAGATTTCCGCTTGAACAATATTGGGATTTATTGGAGCTTTATTTTCCAAAAAAAAGGGCAATTGGTCTTAAATGATTGTCCCAAAAATGTCATCTTTTCAGTTTGAAGCTCATTTTCATCATGGTGAGTACGTTAATAAACAAAATTTCCATATTTGGGGCTCAGAAAACCCATACATGGTCTTACAACCAAGCCAATGCACACATTACGAGTGACTGTTTGGTGCGGCTTGTAGATTGGAGGCATCATTGGCCTATATTTCTTTGAAAATGAGAACGAAACAAGCATTACGGTCAATGGAGATACCTATTGTACCATGATAACTGATTTTCATGGTATTAATGTGAACGATGTTTGGTTTAAACAGAATGATGCAACTTGTCACATATCTCATGCAATAATCGATTTATTGCTTCAAGCGTTTAATGGATGTTTAATTAGCCGGAATTTTGAAGTCAATAGGCCGCCAAGAAGCTGCGATTTGATAACGTGGAACTATTTCTGTGGAACGTTGTTAAAGAAAATTATTATGCCGACATAACAGAGACAATTGAGCATTTGAAGGTCAACATTTGTAATGCCATTGCTGAGAAACAATCTGATACACTGGAAAAAGTGCACGAAAATTTGTCCGATTGGCCATACATACATATATACATACATAATTGGCCATTACAACCTTTCAGTCAGGATTACGACCTAGCTTCTCCCACCACTTATGTTGTGTGTGTTAATTTTCATACATGAGTGGCGGGACCTACAGTTTAAAGTCGTCTGCGAACGACAAGATTTTTGAGAAACTTTTCATGGCAATTTTATTTACTCTCAGAGTTTTTGCCAGAAATCTGCTGAGAGGAAGCCGACGAAGAAATATTTTTTTTTTCATATTTCGTTTTTGATGGGATACGTACCCTGGCCTTTCGTCTAATAAGCCAACACACTACCTACTAGACTACGGCGACTATCGATTGGCCATAAGTAAATAAAAATTGACAAAATGTTAAGCCCGATTTTATTTTATTGCATTCTTAAATTTAAACTTTTATATCACACAGCCTGTAATTTATTATCCATGGATTTCAATAGTCCTTTTGCTGGACAGAATGTTCCTATAGGTAGGTAGCAAGACGCTCCGTATGAGTTATCTATCGAACGTACGATTTAGGTGGCTCTTACAAAATACATTTTCTCAATGCAATGATTTCATTATT
This sequence comes from Sarcophaga bullata, assembly GCA_005959815.1. Taxonomy (NCBI): domain Eukaryota; kingdom Metazoa; phylum Arthropoda; class Insecta; order Diptera; family Sarcophagidae; genus Sarcophaga; species Sarcophaga bullata. The sequence continues at coordinate 6,181 of QOCX01001091.1, read as the reverse complement.
ATAAGAGAATATTAAATAACGATATGATATGAAAAGAGAATTGATTATTCAGACAATTTCCAATTCTTAATAATTTATTCATATAATGATGGATTGTGGTTAAGCCTTGTCATTAACTTAAAAATATTGTGTGTGTTTATTTCTAGAGAATATTTTTAATATTAAATATTTGCCATTGACCACAGACATATATAGTTTTTGAAGCTATTAATACTACATATATATTGCGTTGATGGTAAACAGAATAGAAATATTCGTATTGTAAAAGCCAAAAAGATAAGTTCGTCTCTGAAATGTTTCGGAAAATATTCACAATAACTTTATTGATGATTGTCATAATTGAAATGCAAAAAGTGGAATGTGCGCTGAGGGTATAATAGAAATTTTCTATAAATTAATAACTAAGTAATCGTATAGCAATTATACAAAAATTAAAAGAAAAAAAAAACCATAATAAGTTTATGATTTTTATTAACAAATAATATTTTTATTTCTTTTTCATGTCCTTACAGTATCTGATAACACCGAATTGTGATGCATTAGATCATTTTGGAAATTGTGTAAAGCCTTATTCCATGCTAATAAATATTGTGAAAAAAGATGTGCCTCCAAAGCGTATGCATAAGGTAAAATAAATATAAAATTTATTCATTTCTTCCTTTGTTATTTTATTGGATAACGTTTACATATACAAAATGTGATTGTTGTTTAAAGACTATCCTCTATAATTTCCCATTATAGATCCCAGGACGAACAACAACATCAACGCCATTTTATAAATGGCCGTGGTTATAATCTAACTAAGTAGCTTGACTGCATAGCCTTGCCTTGTAGTGTCATTTAAAAATGAAAATAAAAACAAAATTTGTGTTTGTTCATTAATATTCTTTAATATTTGAAATGATATAAATGAAGTTAGTGGTAAATGAAAAAATTGGTGAAACATTGTTTTCATCTCGAAATGCAAATGTGAAAGCATGTTTATGTCAGGTGTTTCTAGTATTAAAGCAAGCTTTGTCGCCAATCCAGGATTTGTTAGTAGACAATAGAAATTTTAAATTAATGCACACTTTAACAATGGTAAGAATTACAACTATTTTCATGTGTGGAAATCTGCTGTTCATCGGCAACCGTATTATCCAGAATGTTTCCAGTGACCAGGAACCCATTTGCGTATCACCAGCATATTTCATATATTTTTCTTGACTTCTTATAAAGTTATCACTCTTCTATTGCATCCTAAAAAAAAACTACCAACTGACGTAACAAGAACTGAGCTTGGCCAAAAAAATATTCATAATCAAAGACATGTTGGATAAGGGGCTTTACATAACCCGAGAGAATCGTGAATTACCTTCAAGTTAAAATATTTTTTTTTTTGTAACTTTGTATTTCTAAATGTATTCTGAAATTTTTTTCAGTGTAATGTAGATTTCATATAATTAAACAAATTTTTTTTTTCTTCATTTGGTATTACTGTGTGCCCTGCATGTATACCTCCCTCGTTGCATGGCATTCGAAACAAACAAAATAAAAACTGATTTTAATAAATAATTTTGGTTTTTATTTAATCTTTTTGTTGTTGTTGTTGTTGTTGTTGTGTTCGTTTGTATTTTTCCAACAAGTATATGAAAGTATTTAACATTTTATATGAGTTTATTAAAGGCATAGTCTGAAAATCTGTTGGCATTTTACACATACGAAGTATGAAAACCGAAAAGTTTATTATTTGAGGCAGCATAAGTGGCAGCAACAAGTGCTGTTACTACTGCTACTATGAGTTTTTAAGTTATTCCTCATCTACATCAGCTACAGGGATGCCAGCATATATTTTTATTGTTTAAATTACAAACAAAAAACGAGATTCATTTGATATATTTTCCAACACAATGTTTTTTTTTTCAATTCAAATTTCATTTTACAATTGAAAAAGAAAAAAGAAAAGAAAATTTAAAAAAAAAATTCCTTGGCATCCCTAACAAAACAATTTTTGGTCCGCCTGTGTCGTTGTCAGCCGTGTGAAAAGGGGTTCGGAGTTTATGTTTTAAAAATTTTTCACATTTATCAAGCGGCTGCTTGAAAAGTTTGAAGTCTACTCTGCTTTATTTCGACGGCGTCAAATGATTAAAAGGGCAAAGTTTTGTTAGAACAATAACGACGTTATTGTATGATTTAAATGGGCACTTTAAGCATTATTCATAATGACTTTGGCAAACTTGTTGAATAAAACAAAATGTTTAATTCATCTTAAATATGATGCCTTCACCAAAATTTTTTGGCTAATTATTGGCAAAATTATGTAAAACTTTACGTAAATAATGATTCAAAATGATTTTAAAAAAAAAGTTGCATTGTTTGGTGCAAGAAATTGAAATAAAATCACACACGAATTGTTTGTTTACTAAGCTTATACGGCTTAATCATGCTTTACGGACTTTGCGAACGGATTTATTATTTTTTTGAAGTTAATTCCCACAATTTTGGAAAACATTGTTCTAGTTCTGGACAATAAGTCGCTGTAGTCTTGTAAGGAAATGATTCCGCTTATTAGAGTTAGGTCGGGTATCATAAACCAGGTCAAACATCTCCAACAAAACGAATTATGAGATAATAATTCTTAGGCGACTGCCACTCAGCAGAAATCTGGTGTAAATAAAAAATTTGCCATGAAAAGTTACTATAAAAAAATCTATCGTTCGAAGTCCAGTTTAAACTGTAGGTCCTGTTACATACATACTTACATACATAGCCAAGAAAAATATATGAAATACGTTATTCGACGGGTGATACGCAAATGGGTTCTTGGTCACTGGAAACATTCTGGATAATACGGATGCTGATGAACAGCAAATTTCCACACATGAAAATAATTGTAATCCTTACCATCGTGAAAAATGTGTGTATTAATTAAAAATGTCTATTGTATACTGAAAAATCCTGTATTGGCGTTAAGGCTTGCTTCAATACTAGAAACACCTCGCATAAATATGCTTTCACATTTGCATTTCGAGATGAAAACAATGTTTCACCAATTTTTTCATTTACCGTTAACTTCATTTATTTTATTTCAAATGTTAAAGAATATTAAACAAAAACAAACACAAATTTTGTTTTTATTTTTATTTTTAAATGACATTACAAGGCAAGGCTATGCAGTCAAGCTACTTAGTTAGATTAAAACCACGGCCATTTATATAATGGCTTTGATGTTGTTGTTCGTCCTGGGATCTATAATGAAAAATTAAGGAGGATAGTAAACATTATCTAATAAAACATACATACATACATAATTGGCCATTACAATACTTTAGTCAGAATTACGGCCTAGCTTCTCACACCATTTATGTTGTGTGTGTTAATTTTATACATGTGAGTGGCGGGACCTACAGTTTAAAGTCGACTCCGAACGACAGATTTTTTTTGAGAAACTTTTCATGGCAATTTTATTTGCTCTCAGAGTTTTTGCCAGAAATCTGCTGAGAGGAAGCCGCCGAAGAAATATTTTTTTTTTCATATTTCGTTTTTGATGTCTGACCTGGCATTCGAACCCTGACATTTCGTCTAATAAGCCAACACACTGCCTACTAGAGTACGGCGACTTCCAGGTCTTGTTACTCATGTATAAAATTAACACACGCAGCCTAAGTGATGTATAAAGCTAAGTTGTGAACCTGGCTGAAGGATTGTATTGACGAATTATGTATGTATTGTATTGGTCATAAAGTGGTCAATGTACTCTATTAACTTACCGCACAGATTTATTATTTCTTTGAAATTAATTTCCAAAATTTTAGGAATTATTGTTCTGGCATTAAATGAATCATTGCGACTTGGTAATGATCCTTATCAAATAAAAATATCAACACAATACGACAATCTTAATTACGTCATGCATGTTCAGGTTTGCAAAATTTATTAATTTATTGCCTTAAAAAAAAAAATTAAAGCTATCAAGCATTCCAAAAATCAAATTCTTTATAAATTATTTCTAATAAATATTCTGTCTTTCTATTGCATTTTCAAATAAAATCTGTTAATATTTCAAGAAAAAAAAACAACACTAAAAAGAAAGAAAGAAAGAAAGAAAGAAAGAAACATTTAAGAAATTATTTTAAGCCATTAACCCAATATTCCCAATACATTCCATTCCCATACAAACTTTTCTCTATTTTTTTGCTATTCTCTTATAAGAGTACAAGGAAATACCATCATCATAATCTTTTATCGATATTGTAATACAATTTAAAAGTTAATTTTTTTTTGCCTCTCTTCCTTCTTCTGCTATAAACAACTTCACCAGAACAAAAACCTACATAAAACTATTGTGTCTTAAAATATTTATTATTTTTCTTGTTTCATCTTTTATTTTCTTTTCTTTTCTTTTTCTTCTCTTCTCTTCTTTTTTTTTATCAAAATAAACATCATCACCTTTTCTCTATAGACAGACGGCCATAGACGAACGCATTCATAAATGTTTGTGTAAGTCTTTCATTTTTATTGTTTTCTTTTAAAATTTTTCTTTTTTTTCGGAAAGATAGACAGAGAAAAAGAAGAACCAGAAGCTTGTACAAGATCCTGGTGTCATCGATAAATTCTCATCACGTTCTTTAAATATTTTTCTATCACCTCTCTTATTGTTTGTTATAAAAAAACAAAATATGTTTGTAAACTGGCTCTGTGTACGTAATAAGACATAGGAAAGGAGGAGAAAGAGAAGCAAAAGAACAAGAAAACACATACATACATACACATGAACACAGCCATTGGCAACTTTTGGCATTTATATTATTTAATACTTATTGTTGTTGTTGTTGTTGNNNGTTGTTGTTGTTGTTGTTGTTGTTGTTGTTGTTGTTGTTGTTGTTGTTGTTGTTGTTGTTATTGTTATTGTTATTGTTATTGTTTCAGATAGAAGAAAGAGAGTTTTTGAAAGTATCGTAGATAAATATTTCTTCGTTTTCTTTCTTTTTTTATGTGTGTTTTAAGGACTAAAATCCTTAAAGGATACACAGTTACACACATACACATACACACAGTCATAATGCAACCCTAATAACAGACTTACAGTCTCGGGAATAAGGCACAAAACAAGTGCTGCTGCAATGAAAGCAATCGTTGTAAGAACTACTGCTCCATGTAATCATGCATACCAAGGAGGGCTTGCACAAAAATTAAAGAAAATTTTTTTTCTTCACAATTTAGTGTCCTATACGATCAATGTTTCTGTGGAAAATTTTTAAAATCTTTTTAAAAATATCTGTAATTTGAAAACAATTTGAATCCTACGTAAGTTGAAGTGGGAAAAAGCTTAAAACTTTAATTTGTGGATCACTGCTGCTTTGCAACATTATGTTTCAGCGAACATTAAACATTATGCTGCTTTCTTGGAGCTCCAACTTGATTTGGAGCAATAGTGCAACTTAGCTTCAAACATCACTTTCGTTGTTTATTAATTTTATCCAGTCCACACCATACGACAGATTTTTTTTTGAGAAACTTTTCATGGAAAAACTTATTTACTCTCAGAGTTCAGAGGGTAATCTCTTGAGAGGAAGTCGCCATTTTGATCGATCGTTTTGTGTGTAAGCCAACACACTACGTACTAGACTAGGAAGACTTTATCATTACATGCATACATAATTGGCCATTACAACCCTTCAGTCAGGATTACGACCTAGCTTCTCACACCACTTACGTTGTGTGTGTTAATTTTATACATGTGAGTGGCGGGACCTACAGTTTAAAGTCGACTCTGAACGACAGATTTTTGAGCAACTTTTCATGGCAATTTTATTTACTCTCAGAGTTGTTGCCAGAAACCTGCTGAGAGGAAGTCGTCGAAGAAATATTTTTTTCATATTTCGTTTTTGATGTCTGACCGGGGATTCGAACCCTGGCCTTTCGTCTAAGAAGCCAACGCACTACTTACTAGACTACGGCGACTACAAGACTTTATCATTATGTCAAGTAATTTAATGAACTCTGAAGAGTTGATCGTATATAGCCAATTCAATCATCAGTTCCTTCTTTTTCTGTTTCTGGTTTGTAAGAACAGGTTCTGATTTAAGTTCATTCAGAGCTTAGTCACTCCAAATGGTCTTCTTTGGTTGCACACCTTCTAAGTGGCAAATTCGACAAAGCATGTCAATTCATGTATTCTCTAATCATGTATTTTCAATAC